>JAGFNQ010002877.1:417788-509389 GCA_024364735.1 Boesenbergia rotunda | reverse complement strand
CTGACGACGTCCCGCTGCTCCGAAACTTCGATCTACACCGGACGTCGGTAACGAAGAGCTGTATTTAAAGTTTACTAAACTGTTCTTGTTATATCTTTCTGTAAACTTTTACGAACTTATAGAATTGCCCGCAGAAAACGGTCAACGACCGTGGGCCTTGGAGTAGGAGTCGACCCAGGCTCCGAACCAAGTAAAACGACCGTGTTAGCGTTGTTTTTGCTCTGTTTTATTCCGCTGCGCACTTACTCTTTTTAAATCCGAACGATTTGCGACATTCACCCCCCTCTCTCGCATTTCTCGATCCAACAAGTGGTATCAGAGCGGGGAATTCAAACTTGGTGCAACCACCAGTTTGAAAATTTTTTCGGATTTCTTTCGTTTTTCTCTCTCAATTTTTTTTAAATTTTCGTTCGAATTTTCTTTCAAGGTTGGTGCAACACCCCTTGAAATTATTTTATTTCTTTTCTCCCGCACTACTAATCCAAGACCAAGTCTTGGAATATTCTTTTTTTTTTAATTAATTACAGAACGAATGGCCATCCAAGAAGGCTTTAGCACCGCCAGACCTCCACTTTTCAGTGGAGAAGACTTTCCTTACTGGAAAAGTCGAATGGAGTCCACCTGAAAACCCAGGTGGATATGTGGATAATCATCCAGTCTGGACTGATGATTCCCACAAATGCTGATGGCGTACCACAAAACTACTCAGAGTGGGACACTGCCCTCAAACGCAAAATTGAAGCTAACGCCAAGGCAACTCAGACTCTTCAATGCGGACTGACAAAAGAGGAGCTGAACCGCGTAAGCCCATTCAACAGTGCCAAGGAGCTATGGGCTAAACTGATCGAGCTCCACGAAGGAACTTCAGATACAAGAATCAGCAAACAGGACCTGCTACTGAACAAGCTCTTCACTATCAAAATGGCAGATAACGAGACAGCAGCCCAGCTCCATGCCAGAATCCAGGAATTGATGAATGGTCTTCACGCAATAGGTCACCAGGTTCAAAACCTGATCTTATAAGGTATGCCCTAAACGCGTTCCTAGGACCACCTTGTGGGCATCTATGGTAGATGCATACAAGGTCTCTAGAGATCTTTCAAAAATTAAGTTAGATGAGTTATTCTCTGAACTTGAACTGCATGAACAAACTAACTGCAATTTGGCCGAGAAAAGTATAGCTTTCTTTGCAGGGAAAACAGGAAGAATGACTAAGAAGAAAACTCAAGTTGAACCCGAGTCTACCTCAGATTCAGAAACAGAAGATCAAGAAGAAGATCAATCTGAACTGGTCCGGCTAGCTCGAAGCTACTACAAAAAGTTGAAGAACCAAACCAACACACGGAGAACAAGCCGAAGAAAGGATGAACCATCTGAACCAGCAACTGACAAACACAAGCCCAACGTAACCTGCTACGAATGCAAGAAGAAGGGCCACTACAAGACTGAGTGTCCAAGTCTAAAGGAGTCCAAAAAGACCAGAAAGAAGAAGGCACTCCAAGCAACCTGGGATGAGTCTTCCTCAGAAGAAGAAGAAGAAGCACCCCAGTCCAATCTTCTAGCCCTGACCGCTTCGGATCAAATCGAAACTGACTCAGACTCAGACCGGGACGACGGCAAGCTGACATTTTCCGACGACGGCGAAATAAGGGTAACGGGTTTTTCGAAATTACAATTGAATTCGCTTATTTCCTATCTATCCCGAGATTTGGCGAAAGCCAAACTCCGAATCGAGTCCCTCCGATAGGAAGTAAAACTCCTGAAAGAGGGAGCTGATTCTAAATCCTTAACTGAGATACTTCAGGAAGGAACCCCTGATCAAGTTGAAAAACTTGAATCAGAGAATTCCTCCCTGAAAACTCAAGTTAAGGACTTAAGAACAGCTTTAGAACGATTCACTTCTGGTTCCAAGAATCTTGATCTGATTCTGGGAAAACAGAAATCTGTTCTAAACCGATCCGGACTTGGCTATAGAACCAAATCTCGGCAAAGATCTTACTTTGCTGTACTGAACCAGTCAAGACCTAAGGTTCAGGCATGGGTGCCAAAACTGTGCCTGACTAAACCAACTGGTTCAAATCAATTTTGGATCCCCAAGGACAAGATTCACATCTTGCCTAACCCATACAGAGGCTTTAGTCCAGGGGGAGCCAAAATCAAAATAATTTTTATAATTAGATAATTTTTTTAATTGATTGATTGTTTGTTTATTTAATTTTTGCAAATTGCCATGCTTAGATTTAAGGAATACTTAAGATTTAAGGACTAGATTCCTTGAAACTTGAAAATATAGTATTGGGAGGAGGTGAGATGATAGTACGTTGGGGAAACCAACTCTAATAAGATCAAGTCTACTTGGTCTCTTTAGACTGGTGAAACCAGCCGAAGCTACCGATCCAAGACCCAAGCTAGTTAGACCAGAAAATGACCTAATTTAATTTGAAAATGAAATTTCATTAAAAGGCTTTGTCAAGGAAAGGGTGGATGATCCCATAAGGCTACGGCCAAAGAAGGCCTTGTGCCTCGCCAAGACCTGGAAGCCAATTTCTGAAATTCAAATTCAAATTATCTTTTGTCAAATTCGAATCTAACTCAAATTTCAAATAATTATAGATTCTAATCTGTTTTCAAAACTTATTTCTTTTTCAAAAATCACTTAATCTATTTTTCAAAATTTCTAAACTTATTTATCTGTTTTCAAAACTAAAATAACATTTTCAAAATAAATTAAAATTCCTTTTCAAAATTAATTTTTACCCTCTTACCTGTCTCACAAAAACCTTAAGGTTAACGTGTTTGAAAACCCTAGATTCAGTGAGACAGGAAAATTAAGCTCAAATTAAACCATCTTGCTTACGCCTTCATAATCATGGTCAAACTGTGTTTAACATAGTCAAACTATGATTAACATAGTCAAACATGGTCAAACACAGTCAAACGAAGTCAAACAGTCAAACCTGTTCAAAACGTTCAAAAGGCTGCTACCTAGGGCGCCCTGACCGTCCCGGGCGCCCCCAACTGCACAAAGTCAAAGGCTGCTGAAAGCAGTCCATGAGGGCGCCTGTAACCTGTCGGGCGCCCATGACAATACTGCAACATACCAACTCCAGTCAAAGCAGCAAAAGCTGCATTTGACCGACTTGACAAGGGCGCCCGTGACCTGTCGGGCGCCCCTATGCATTTCTGTCCCTCACGCTGATTAAAGCAGCCAAAAGGCTGCATTCAACTACTTTGACCAGGGCGCCCGTGACCTGTCGGGCGCCCCTATCAACAAACCTGTCGTCTAGCCAGTCAAAGCAACAAAAGCTGCAGTTGACCTGCTTTGATCAGGGAGCCCATGACCTCTCGGGCGCCCACAGAACTTTTTCACTGCCCTAGGCAGTCCGTGACCTGTTGAGGGCGCCCGGAACCTCCCGGGCGCCCCCCATAAAACCCCTATAAAAGGGACCCGAGTCTCCTTCTCCTCCCACACCACATCTCACACTTCTTCTTCCCCTTGCCTCATTCTTGTGGATCAAGTGAACCCTAAAGCTTCCCTTGCCTCAACCATGCCTCCAAGGTATGAAATTTACTTTGGGTACTTAATTTTTGTTATTTTTTTTCCTTTAATTGCAAATTCTATGTCAATCATGCCTCTTCCTATAATCCAAGTTCTTATTCTCAATTTGCTTACTTTCTTCTCAACTAGAAACGCCGAGCAGTTCAGTCGAACCTCGGTAACGAGCCCAGTCCCGACCCTAGGTTTCCAACCCTAGAACTTTGTAACAAATTCGCCCGAACCACCTACGTTCCGATTAAGACAAGTTACCTTAACCGTCATTTCTTTTCCCAATCCTGTCCAGTCGCAATGTCCGCAATTAACTTCTATCAACTGGATAACCTTGTATTCTGCACACATTCAATCAACAACACCCTATGTGCAGAATTCTATAACAACATAGTTAGGCAAGACCACTTGAGCTTCGTCACTACCATTCAAGGAATGCCCTTGAACATCACTCCTACCCTACTGAACCAATTTCTGGGACTCCGACCATCTCAGTCCATCTTCTGTTGCTACCCTCCAAGGAACCTACCTTTCGATGCCCCCTACTCTCATATTGACCTGAATACCTTATACAACTATTTCTTTGGGGAAGCCATGGACCCTGCAGGAGGGCAGTTCCACTCCACTCGACTCCCGATTCAGGACTACGCTCTCTATAGAGTGATTGTCCGTTGCATCCTTCCTCTGTCCACCAGGGACATAGCCATCATGAGACCCTTTCACACCTTTCTCCTCTATGCCCTTATCCACCATCTGGACATAGATATAGGCCTTCACATCTTTCACTGTATCCTGCATGCCTCTAGTGTGTCCACTCAGGGACGAGTCCGCACCCCCTTCTGCCATGTCATCGCCTGGATCCTCCACCATCACGGCCGAAACATCACTGACGGCGAGATTACCACGATGACCGACTTCGACGAGATAGGATATAGGAACTTTTCCTTAGCCGGTATAGATGTCTCGGGCACCGGGGTTCTGACTTGGAGACGCCGACCAGCTGCACAGGACATTGCAGACGAGGAGGTCGACATTGCCGACTTAGAAGCAGAGTTAGCTCAGCCCGATCCTCCGACACTCTACGAGCGAGTATCCCTTCTCGAGACACAGGTTCAGTCACTCCGGGAGGAATCAGAGGCTTACCACCTTGAGCAGTTGGAAACTAATCAGGGCTACTATACCGAGTATATGAGCGCGTTTGCAGCAGAAAGGGACGAAAGAAACGCCCAGTATGAGGAAATGATGACCATGCTTAGATCCTGGCATCCAGGCTCCCCTGATCAGCCTGGTCCCTCTTCCTAGATGACTTGGACGTGTACCTATTTGACTATCCCTACTGAGTAGGGTTGACTTCTGTGGACTTGTACTAGACTTCTGTTTGACTTATGCTTATCCTAGCTTGGCTTGTTTATTTCTGAATTGATTAAGTTAGGATTATGCTTAGTAGAATAGAATCATTTGTTTTTTGTTAAATTGATTTTAAAATGTCTTAAATTGATCTTAAAATATCTTAATTGATTTTAAAATGTCCTTTGTTAAAAATGTTTTACTTTGATTTTAAATTTTTTTTTACTTAGTTTTATTTCAAAAACTACCCCCTTCAAAACTAGGGTTTTCTTCGAAATGGAATTAGCCTAGGCTCTAACCCTAGAACTGCATGCACCTATAGATCTAGAAGCCAGCATCTCACAAGCACCTTAGGGTACTTTGAATGATAACCTAGAAAGGGTTGAGATGCTTAGGTCTTTGCCTTAACTCAAGATGCTTTAAGTCAGTGCATCTGCAGTAGTTGGGGCACTAAATACAAACTGAACAGCAATCAAGTTAAGTATCAAGATTAGAAAATCTAACTTGAACAAAAACACTTAACTTGACTAACCCTAGCAAAAGCTACTGTTTATAACAGTTAGTAAGTAGCTAATTGGGTTAGACATGTCCCTAAAGATGAAACCAGACTTAGGTCTTAGTTTGTCTCAGTACAGCAAATGCTTTATTATTGCGAATATTTCTTCTGCATTTTTTTTGATATATGTCAAAGGGGGAGAGTTGGAAAGGAAACAGGGAACAAAAATGTTTTTTTTAGTTGGAAAGGAAACAGGGAACAAAAATATTTTTCCAAAATTTCTAACTCTGAAAGCTTAATTTATTTGCTTAAAATTCCTTTTGCTCTGAATTGCTATTAATCTTTGCTTAAAATATTCACTGAAAAGCTTTTTCTAAAGTTGGAAAGGAAACAGAGAACAAAAATGTTTTTTTTAGTTGGAAAGGAAACAGGGAACAAAAATGTTTTTCCAAAATTTCTAACTCTGAAAGCTTAATTTATTTGCTTAAAATTCCTTTTGCTCTGAATTGCTATTAATCTTTGCTTAAAATATTCACTGAAAAGCTTTTTCTAATGTCTGAAATTTTTTCTAATCCTGAAAAGTTTTCTAAGTCTGAAAAAGTTTTCCAAGTCTCGAATCTTTCTAAGTATGAATTTTTAAAGCCTGAATTTTTTTTAAAACAAGAGTTTTCAAAAACTGAAAAAAAATCTAAGTTTAAAAAAGTTTTCCTAAACTCAAAATTTGCTAAAATATGAAAACTTCTTCAAACTTAGAACATTTTTCTGAAAAACTCAGCCAATACTTAAAGTCTTTCTATAATAAAAAGTATTTAAACTAAAACCACCTACTTTTGAAAAACCTAGGGGGAGATTACTTCCAGGGGGAGGGAATCTAACTTAGGATTTAAATTTCAGCATTTTTTTTCCTTAACCTTTTGAACTAGGTTGCCATATATCAAAAAGGGGGAGATTGTTGGTGCAGATTGCACCCATGTCAAACCTGTGTTTTGATATTGGCAAAAGGGTTCAAAAGTTAAGGGTTAATTGGTGTCTAACAAGTTTCTTGAGTGTACAGGAAAAGCCCTAGCGAAGGAATGCTAGGCACTGGCGAAGGACTGCCAGAATGGAAAAGCCCTAGCGAAGGAATGCTAGGCACTGGCGAAGGACTGCCAGAATGGAAAAGCCCTAGCGAAGGAATGCTAGGCACTGGCGAAGGACTGCCAGAATGGACAAAGCCCTAGCGAAGGAATGCTAGGCACTGGCGAAGGACTGCTAGAAGAAAAGACCTAGCGAAGGGCTGCTAGGCACCAAGCGAAGGGCAGCTTGGTACCTCAAGACCTGGCGAAGGACTGCTGGGCAAAAGTCCAACTGGAGGAGCCGGTTGGCACCAGGTAAATTCTCCCGAGAGGAGTAGGTGAGGACGCGTTCCCCTTGAGGGAACATTAGGCGTCGGTTCGACCTAGGGCTCCATTTTGGAGACCAAAGTCAGAACCAAGACAGCTGAGGCTGTATAACCTATTATTTTATTGTTTTATTATGTTTTGGACTAACCCTGGATGCAGGACCGAAGGAACGAGTGTCTGCAGCTCAGAATGCCTCAAAGGAGTGAGGCAACCGCTGACCAGGGCGCCCGGAGTGTCCCGGGCGCCCCCATGGTGAACACAAAACACAACAAGACAAGAAAGACTTCGACAGTACATACCCAGGGTGCCCCCGCTGTCCCGGGTGCCCCCATAGCGAACCAACTCAGCCGCGTCTGCGCTACACGCCCAGGGCGCCCCCGCTGTCCCGGGCGCCCCCAGCCAGACTTACCGAGGAGAGCTCAGCGCTGCAGATAAGGCTTTGACCGGTCAATGCGGGCGCCCCGAGTCATCCGGGCACCCCGGTCAAACCGGATCCCGAGGATAAGGGGATCAGACGGCGACCGAGCAACAACCGGATCTGCTGCCACGTGGGGGGGCGCCCCCGTCGACCAGGGCGCCCCCATGCCCTATATAAAGGGCCCTCGACCTCCTTCTTCAGAGCATCAATCACTGCGACACTTCTGCGCTCTTCTGCTTCCGCGACACGCTCCAGAAACCTTCTGACTCGAGCTGACGACGTCCCGCTGCTCCGAAACTTCGATCTACACCGGACGTCGGTAACGAAGAGCTGTATTTAAAGTTTACTAAACTGTTCTTGTTATTATCTTTTCCTGTAAACTTTTACGAACTTATAGAATTGCCCGCAGAAAACGGTCAACGACCGTGGGCCTTGGAGTAGGAGTCGACCCAGGCTCCGAACCAAGTAAAACGACCGTGTTAGCATTGTTTTTGCTCTGTTTTATTCCGCTGCGCACTTACTCTTTTTAAATCCGAACGATTTGCGACATTCACCCCCCCCTCTCTCGCATTTCTCGATCCAACAGTTCGAACACTATTCTTAATTTGAAAACCCAAGGTCAGTGCCACTTCCCTATAACCTTGCCAATGCTTTTGCTTAATCAGCCCTGCTTCCATACCTAACTATATATAGCGGTTAACCTTACAAATTATTCTATTTGCCGTTAGTTTAATGCCTTGATGCTTTGAATCGTTTCTAGCACTCCATAAGTTCCAAACAACTAAAAAAGGAATAGCCTCCTTGATATGACCATCATTTGCCCAATCCAAAGCTTTCTTCCAACTACCTAATATTTGATATCTGTCCACTCCAAATAATTGCGCAAAATGCCGCCATGTCTCCTTGGCAACCTCTCCATCATAAAACAGGTGGTCCCAAGATTCCATGGAAGCACAACATTGACACTTGGAAGCAAGATGAAGACCCTTTTTCTGTAAAATCTCATCTAAAGGTAATCTTTTCCTCAAAAATCTCCAAATAAAAATCGAAGTGCTTGGATAAAGAAGCTTACTCCAGCAGGCTTTCCATATCATATTAGGTTCTTGTGCATTCCTTATTATATTCCAAGCTGACTTGAGTGAAAATTTTCCATTAACCGCAGGAGTCCAAACAATATAGTCTTGATTGCACAATGAATCCAACATATAGTTGGCATTCTCCTCCACGGCAGGCACAACAGTCCTTCTAATCTCCTCAACAACCTCAAATGGTAGAAATTTTTGTAATTTAATGATATTCCATCCCTGGTTGCTAAAGAAATCCGAGACCTTACATAAAGGGTTCCCAACTATCTCCCATGATTTATATAGTGGACCTTGGTTTAACCAGGCATCAAACCAGAAATTCAGCTCTCCCCTACCAATAATCCATCCAATGTTTTCCTCTGCTAAGCATCGGATTTTTATCAACCTGCGCCAACAGGGGGAGCACTTCCAATTTACTGGAACAACACGAGGCGCTGCTGCCCCACAATACATTTTTAATAGAAAAGAAGCCCATAAAGTTTTTTGCTCTCTGAATCTGAACCAAAGCTTTATTGCAGTAGCTGTGGCCACATCTGATAGTCGTCTAACACCTAACCCACCTTCCAACTTCGGCCGACATACCTCTGCCCAAGCTATCCAATGTGTCTTCTTTTTGGAGTTTGTCATTCCCTAGAAAAAATTAGCAAACAACATTTCAATTTGGTGCAATACCAATAATGGTGGAAGGAGTACCTGTAAAGTATAAAAAGGTAAGGAAGATAAGACACTTTGTATGAGAAGTAACCTACCACCATGTGTGAGTCTTTTGATGTTCCACCCAAAAAACTTTTTCCTTATTTTCTCAATTAAGGGTTGGAAGTGACTTATCTTCCTTTTCCCAGTCGCAATAGGAACACCCAAATATAAAAAAGGGGAAGAACCCTCCAAGAAGCCAGTAACAGAAGCAATTGCACTTTTCCTAACGCTTGTGATACTTTTAGCAGGGAAAAACATACTCTTTCCAGCGTTGATAGCTTGACCTGTGCATACTCCATATTCATCTAAAAACCTCTTAACCCACTTCACATTATTAACTGATCCATTCATTAGAATCATTATATCATCAGCATAAGCTAGATGTGAAAGCTTAATATCACAACCTGAGGAAAAATAAAGCTGTGGGAATTTGCTAAATAAATCATCCAAACCTCTGGATAAAAATTCTGTAGCAATAATAAAGAGTAAAGGGGAAATAGGATCACCCTGTCTCAAACCTCGCTTAGAATGAAAAAAACCAGCTAAATGGACATTTATTTTGATAGAAAACCAACACTCAGTAATGCAACGCCGAATAAGTCCAATAAAACCACTCGAAAATCCAAAAGCCTCCATAATTTTAAAGAGAAAAGACAACTGAACTCTGTCAAAAGCTTTAGCCATGTCTAATTTCAAAATTAGATTTCCACCCCTCACATGATAGTTCAACTTGTGATTAAACTCTTGAGCTAACAGAATATTATCCGAGATCAATCTACCTGATACAAAACCACTCTGTGAAGGAGAAATAATTTTATCCGTGATAAGCCTCAACCTTGTAGATAACAAATTGGAAATTATTTTGTTAGAGACGTTACATAGACTGATAGGTCTAAAATCCTTCCATTGTTGTACATTGTCTACCTTGGGAATAAGGACTATTGTGGTAGCCGCCATACCTCTTGGCATTGAGCTACCACGAAAAAAATCTAAAACTGCTTCATGTATGTCTTCTTTGATAATTTCCCAACAAGATATATAGAATTCCACTGAAAATCCATCTGGACCTGCAGCACTGTTCTTTGACATGCCCCATATTATTTGTTTTATTTCTTCCATATCTGGAAAGATAGTGAGGCTAGCATTGTCAACATTATTAACTAAAACTGGAATATGATCAAAATTAACATCATGACAGTTATAATCCTCTCCAGATAACAACTTTTCAAAATAGATAGCTGCTGAGGAGTATATTTGCTCTGGTTTATCTAAGCAAACACCCTCCTCCCATATTCGAAAAATTCTATTTATCATTCTTCTTTTTTGAACCACACCATGAAAGTATTTTGTGTTCCTTTCACCTTCCATTACCCATTTTATAGCAGCCCTCTGTTTCCAAAACACTTCCTCCATGTTTAAAGTTTTAAATAGCAATGCTTGCTTTTGAGATCTGCTGATTCTGTTTTCTTCCGAGGGGTTTCGTTCATAATTTTTTTCTGCAGCCGCAAAGTCCCTTTCTACTTTAGCAATATTATCATGTATATCACCAAAAACTTCTCAATTCCACCATTTCAAATGCTCTTTAAGTCTTTTTAATTTGGATTGAAATTTTTTCAGCCCATGTGTAGCAATCGGCAGCATCCAATTAGTTCTCACAGTTTGTAAAAAATCCTGGTGCTTTATCCACATGTTTTGGAATCTGAAAGAAGCAGCTGGCTTAGGAAATTTCGGGAAAGTAATAAGAAGAGGGCAATGATCAGAACAAGCTCGACTAAGATGCTCAACACGCACTGAAAATTCATGATCATTCCAGGAAGAAGATATAAGAACTCTGTCAAGGCACTGCCAGATTCTATTATTCGTCCAGGTAAATCTATCTCCAACAAAACCAGCATCTAACAGTCCAGCTAATATCAGAAAGTCATTAAAATCTTGTGCCGGCCCCAATTTAGAAAGATAACCTTTAGAATGCTCACTTGAATTAGAAACAACATTGAAATCTCCTCCCGCT
Organism: Boesenbergia rotunda; assembly: GCA_024364735.1. Taxonomy (NCBI): domain Eukaryota; kingdom Viridiplantae; phylum Streptophyta; class Magnoliopsida; order Zingiberales; family Zingiberaceae; genus Boesenbergia; species Boesenbergia rotunda. Next base: position 498,407 of record JAGFNQ010002877.1, on the reverse strand, counting down.
AACCAAAATTCATTATCATCAGGTCTGATTTCTAATAATTTCTCCCAAAGAGCTGCTCTTTCCACTTGAGTACATTTAGCACAAATGATAGTTATTAGCATTTTGATTGGAAAAATAGAAGAACAGATTTTCCATATGGAGAAGCTGTTCATGATCAAATAAAACTTCACATTTAATATTTGTATCAAACATAAACCAAATTTTACCAGAACAGTTTGATATAGCAGTATCAAAACCCAAACGTCTAGTAATAAAAACTTCATCCAACACAATAAACGGTTCAAGAATACTTAAGAAATTAAGATGATGGGTAGTCCTGAGGAAATGAGCTCTGCACAAAGAAGCAAGATTACCCATCCCCCTTATATTCCATATCATACCTGCCATTCAAAAACATGATGAGGTGGAGATCTTTTGCATTTGAGCTTTACTCCTAGTAACCCTTCGATCATCCCTTGGCATATAAACAGAATTGAGTGGCTTTTTACCCTTATTTGAGTTTGTAATGCCTGCTGAAACCCCTGGGAACTGCTCATCTCCTTCTCCATTTGGATTATCCGGAATTACTAAAGATTTGAAAGGCTTCGCTGACTTGAACTTTTCATACCCTCCCACTGCAGCCTTACCCCTGATAAACATATGCTTTGTCAAAGCCGCATCAACAAACTCTTGACTTTTCATCTTATTTGAACTAATATCCAAATCTAAGGATGATCTCCTTTGTAACTGTGTGTCATTTCTGCTGTCCGAGACATCCTCTTCTTCAAAAGACTTTGAAAATTCTGGCACATTTGATTCCTCCTGCTCTCCCCAAAAACTACCATCTTCCTCTTTTTCAGAGTTATCCTCTGCCAAAGAAGAACCACTGAGGAAACCAGGGTGGGACTTTCCAGCATTTTCAGCTTCTACCAGCTGCCCTACTGTGCTAACCTCTTTTGCCAGATTTAGTTCAAACTGCTGCTTTTTAGTTTCCTTGCCCACTCCTCCAAAATGTATATCGCTAAAAGACACCTTTACCTTACCTTTCCCCTGCTCACTGATATTTATAGTTCCTTTGTTTGCCTCTTCAAGATCATTATCATTACCCTTAAAGACTTCAGAATTACACAAATCGCCTTGATCCTCCTCTTCTAAATCATTCAAAGGCTGAAAAGAATTTCCAGCACTTCCATCTACCTTCTGAACCTTCTCAGAAATATCTGAAAAACTACCTTTCTGAACCCATTTATGTTTCTTAGTTCTTTTAAAAACAATATTTTCATCTTGCGTGCCAAAGTGTGTCGTAGCCAAATCATTTTCTTTTTTTCTATTTAAATGCAGCCTCAGATCACCATCTGATAAATTTGAATCATTTCTATCAGAATTCCACACCGGTTTAGGTTTGTTTCCGTTAACATAGCATTCTTCTATCCCATGCCCCAAATGCTTACAATCAGTGCAATATTTTGGCTATTTTTCATATATGACTTTCTGTAATCGCTTCTTGATAAGTACCATTTTATTGATTATTTTAGATATCAAAATCCATGTTTGACCCATATTTTTCTTGCTTAATTGTGAAATTACCTTAGGTTTTAGAACTTGCTTTTATTTTGGACTTAATTGCAAATCTGTACATATTTGGATTATTTGGCCACTAAATTTTTGATCTATTTTTGTAGGCATGAAAGGTTCATGGATCTAGGGCATACTGGGTCAAACTTGAGTCAGAAATGGACCGGGATCGAGTTATCAAGCTTCGGATTAATCTGGGCTGTCCGATTCAAAAGCGGCTAGATCTGAGCCATCTGGGACCATCTGAGGCAATCCGAGCTAGGGTTAGGGTTGATCAAGCATCTGGATCAAGATCTGAAGGTTTTAGCAAAATCAGAGATCATTTGACCGTTGGATCGAGCTCGGAGGGCTCTAGAGCGTCCATTCAAAGATCAGGTTGATCTGAGCCATCCGATGCAATCTGGAGGATCCGAGCTACCACGAGGCAGATCCTGACCCCTGATCATCATCATCAAAGTTTGGATTAAATCAGAGCAAGATCAGCCATTGGATTTTCTCAAATCAATCTGAACCGTCCAATGCTAAGTACTTAATCAAAAATCTACGCAGCTTCCTTCCTCGTCGTGTCTTCGCCACAATAGTGTCTTCTTCTTCATTTTCTTCCTGTTCTTCAGCTTTTCCTTCAATCCGAGGCGCGACCACCTCAATCTCGACCTTGGATCATCATCTGGATCATTGGAGATAGCTTCGGTGGAGAATTCAGCTCAATTGTCATCCGGACAGAGGTGTTTGAGGGTTTCAGCATGCTCTGTGGTCCGAGCACTTGAATCTCAGCCACGATCCATTTTCGTTCATCTGAGCCACTAGTAGGGGTTCTCAGGTGAGCTCAGATGATCCTCGAATCATCATCGCACTCCATTTAACTGAGATCGAAGGGATTCGGATTGGATTTCCCCAGCTGATGCAGTTTGAGCAGAGTTGATCAAGCGAAGCTGATTTCCACTGATTTGCTGAGCTTAGGGGTTCGAGGCCAGGCCTTGCGTGACGAACAAGAAGATTTTGAGCTCGGGAAGGGTTGAGGATTAGTTTTCCGTAGTTAATTTCATTGTATTAGCAGTAGCTTTTAATTCTGCCGCAATTTCATTTCTGAACTTGTGTATCAGCTGCCATAGTTTAAGTTCTGAATTGTTCTAGCTCTAATTAGTGTTTTAATCCTGCAAGTAGTTAGCTAGTGAACTTGTTTAGTGAACAATAGTTTGCAATTTCAGTTTAATTTTCATTTTATTGCTTTCGTATCAGTTTTGAAGTTGTATTTCAGTTATACCTGCTGCGTATCAATCTCCTACTTTCAGATTCAGCTGCGTATCAATGGCATTTCTGCCTGTTTAGTTTGTAGTTTCTAAATTCGTGTTAGTATTCGTTAGTGCTTTTCAATTCTACCAGAACATTAGATAAGTTCCCCTGAATTCGGATGGTTCTGATTTGTTTCTGCAATGTGATCGACTTTGAATTTCTGCACTTCTCAGCTTACTATATCTGCTAGTTAACTCCAATTCTGCAATTCACAGTTCACGGCTCTGAAGTTGTATCAGTTGAGCTTCACCTTAGACTTTTATTGCAACTGAAATCAATTGTCTTGTTATATTTTGTATCAAATTCATGCTGCAATTCATTTCTGCATTTAGTTGTTTGAGTTTCTGCAATCGAATCCTGAAATTCTGCATTGAGTGTGTGTTTGCATTTCTGTCTTCAAAATTTTGCAAGGTTTCTGAATCTATCAGCCCATTTCCCGAGTATCAGTTAGAATTAGTTGAATTGCTTTTCGAGCATTGGGTCATGCATTTAATCTTAGCTTGTCTTGTAAATTTCTGCATTTAACTTGTACCTGCTTTAATCAGACTTCAAGTTCGAATTTCTGCATCCATTTCTGCAAATGCCTTCCTTGATAGCCTAGCCTTCCAATTTTGAGTTGATCTGCTACAATTGCTGCAGCTAATTCCAATCTTTGGCACATCAATTGTTCTCATCTTGGTATCAAGTTTGTTAATTTGCTTGCACTTTGTATCAAGTGAAATCTTGGCACGGTTTTTGTATTAGTGTGGTTTTAGATTGCTTGTATTTGGTCTGTCTTGAATTTAACTTTGTTGCTTCGTTGCTTAGCATTTGTTTTGCCTTGAATCAGATTTGGTCTCCAAATTAGGCTAAGTTGCAATTAAGCTCCAAATTGGCTGAGTTACATTGGTTCATTAAGCTCCATTAGTCGAGTTCCTTAGTGGCATTTACCTTGTTAGCTCATTTAGTTGAGTTCCTTTATTCTCATTGCGATTTTATTCCTAATTGAAACCAAATCCAGATTTTATTTGAAACCCAAAAATATCAACGACACATAAACACGAGCTCGAATCAAACAAACTCTCAACTAGCCCTAAGAAAAATACGACCTGTGGCCCCTTTACTACGTTTTCATATTTTGATTGCAAAAAGGGTTTCCAGCATTTATATATATCTAAATTTGATGACCCACACATTTCGTGATAGCCTATTTTGGGTCCATCAAATTTTTGCCGTCGTTGCCGGGGAAGCAACTAGTTGATTTGTTTGATTTTTGCTTGTGTGCTTTTGGGCATATCATTTGATTCTATTTTCTTGTGCTTTATCTTTTGTATACGGTTGCTGCCATTTTTCTTATTTGCTTTGTGACAGGACTGCCAGTTCAAAATGGTTTCATCTACTTACCAGCAGCCATGTCAACAGTTTCAGCAGTAAAACCAATCTTTTCAGCAATCCCATTTAAATTTTCAGCAACCAAATCAGTTTTTTCAGCCACAATGTCAGCAATTTCAGCAAGATTTTCATCCAAGTCCACCAATTTTCTAGGAAACTCAGATTGGGCAGCCACAATTTCAAAATTTTGAGCAACCATATCAATTTCCACAGCAATTTCAGCCATGCAACCAAAATTTTCAGCCACAATTTCAGCAAGATTTTCAACCAAGTCAAAATTTTCAGCAATGGTTTCAACCAATTCAGCCTTTCCAATATCAAAATCAAAGTGGATTTCAACCTTGACAACAATATTTTCCACAAAACGATCAGAATTTTCAGCCTCAATTTCAGAGTTTTCAATTTCAGAACCATAATTTTCAGCAATCTCCACCAAATTGCGAGCCAAATTTTCAGCAGTTTAATCGGCTCATTCAACCATTTGAGCAGCCCCAACAGTTCCCATTTCAGAATGCACAGCCTACTCTTGGTCTTCAGCAGCCTTATGTTACATTTCAAGACCAACAGGAGTTCCACACCAATCAAGGAGGCTTTGAGAATCCTAATGAGAGTGAGGCTCAACAACAAAGGCTGGAAGAAATGTTTCAACAAATTTTACAACAACAACAATCTTGGCAACAACAACAACAACAACAAAGGCTTCAAAACTGTGGAAGACAATTGGAACAGTTAGTTCATCAAATGAAACAAAGGCAAGCCCAAGAATCAGGACAATTATCTTCTCAAGCTACTCTTGATTCTGAGGGCCCCGGAGTTAATTTTTTATCAGTTCAAGGTGACCCTAGTGCATGGCCAAGTCCTTCGTCAAGTGATCTTGCAATTTTGGTGGAAGAAGAAGAAGAGAACATCAAAAATAGGGCACCTACAGCATGCATTTTCCCTGAAGTTCTTGATCAAAATTCATTTTCAAATTTTTTAGCTCAAGAAGAAGATTCTGAAGCACTACAGGACCCTTCTCATCTTTTATTTTGTGATTATAGTATTATTGATGGTCCTAATTTTTCTGATATTGTTGTTGCAGATATTACTGAGGAAACATGCATAGGAGATGATTCTACAGGTGTAGGGGATTGCACTAAGTCCCAGAGACCACCACAATTAACTGGTACATTAGAAGATACAGAGGATGAACCAGAAAGTGTAGGGACTTGCATGGTGGAAGCAAGAACCCAAGGATCACCTGTTTTAGTTGAGGGTCCACCAGAACTTGAGCCTGAAGTGGAGCATATACTTGACCAGGAGGAGAACACGGATACATCTACTTTTGTAGAACCTCTAGGTATTTTTCAGCACGATCAGGTAAATACTCCTCCTAATTTTTCTGAAAATTGCATAGAGGTACCTCAAACTGATTCTATTGTTTGTGATATACTTCTGGATTAATCTTTTGTAGAATTTGATTGTGAGAAATCCCTAGAGGCACCTAGTGTAGAATTTGCTGAAAATAAAGCATGTTGTGTTACATCAGATGCAAATGCTGAGTGTGAAAAATTTTTAGAAGTGCTTAGAATTGATGTTGATTATTGTGATGAGTCTTTTGATATATCTTATGCTGAAAATAATTGTGAAAAATTCATTGAGGAACCGAAAATTGATTTTATTGGCTGTGACACATTGCTTGATACATCCTTGATGGAGAATAATTGTGAAATTTCTATTGAAGTGTCAAAAATTGATTTCTTTGTTTGTGATGAGTTTCGGGATGCAATTTTTGTAGAAAATGATTGTGAAAAATTTATTGAGGCACCAAGAATTGATTTCATTGGATATGATGCAGTTTTGGATACATTTCATGCAGAGACTGATATTATTTTATTTCTTTCTGACCCTGCATGCTTGAGAGAGGTATTACATTGTTTTGCAGGGTCCAGAAGACTTCTGGAGTGGGTGCTCCATTTGAACAGACTCCAACCTCCTGGAAGAACTTTCAAAAGGCATCAAGAAGAAGGAGTTGATTGTATTGTAATTCGAAGCACTCCACCTCTTACATGGGTCTTGAACCTAAATCGCCTGCGGCCACCTGAGAAATTTTTTGTAAAGTTTAAGTGTGGGGGAGTCCTAATTCTCTCAGCCACCCATGTTCCTCCACTACCACGATGGAGGCTCCTTCTGGATAGACTCCGTCCACCAGAAATAAAAGGGAGTTTATTTTTCTTGTATTTTCTTTCATTGCATGTTTCATTTTTATGCTTTCTAGAAGTAGTATTTTCCTTTAAATTGAGTCCTTACTAATAAAGGCATGAGTAGAGTAGAATGAATAGGAGTAATTGTAAATACCTTGTTATTTCTTTTGTCACTTTTTCTTTCATGAGTAGAAATAAATGTATCCCTTTAGGTTATCTCCATAGCATTTTAGAGTCTTTTGAAAATAAATTAAATTTGGTTGTTAAAACTTAAGGTTTGAGCTAATGGATGAATTCTTGGATGCTTGAGTACTATTTGGCTTTAGATTCTTAATTGAGGGCTTGAGATGAATTATTTTTGCCTAGTGAGAATTAGCCTTATATTTGTGACACACATATGTTATTGCACTCTAGAACTTGCTTAGGTTCTTTCAAAATCAAATTTCAATGATTGGATCACATCTATAGAGGCTAATCAATTTGTTTCCCTTTTTCCATGATCATACTTGATACATACTCTTTTTAATTTTCCTTTCTCATTTTCCCTACCTAATCCCACTTTTCTATGGACTTGTTGTTTGGGATGTTTCTTAATGCTACTTTGCCCGAGACGGACAAAGGATTAAGTGTGAGGGAGTGACTAGTGTTTTGGAAAGATTTGGTATCAAAGAGGCATTTCAAGAATTTTTTTTTTTTTGCAATTCCATGTGCCAAGAATGAGTTTGAAAATCTATGCCATGTCAAAAGAGAGAAAAAGTATGTTTCTTGATGCTATGAAGCTATTCGGCCACTTTGCTAGAAGCTTAAATGCAGCTGTACAGAATTCAAAAGGGCTAAACAAAAGCTGAAAACAAAGAAAAAAATCAGTGCCAAAAAGAAAAAAAATTACGATGGAAAATTCGGCCACTCTGCTATCACTGATCTTGCAGCTGTTTGTGCAAAAGGGGAAAGTGAAGAAGGCAGAATTTGTGCCAACGTCCAAGTGGCACGCAATGCGATTTGGAGTAGGAATTATGGAAGTGATTAAACTCAAAAAAAATCTGTCAGAAGCTAAATGTAGCTGTCTTTGCTGGAGAAATCGGAAATACTTTGGGAGAAGATGAATTGCAGCTGAACAAATCAACTTGGAGCTGCTATGAATCATTGAAGGACTGTTTGTGAAGCTGAATTGGAGAAATTAGCAGTGCATCACTGATTTTAGACAGAAATTGCAGAATGGTTTTTGGCTGAATTCAATCTTTTGGGGAGCAGATTTCAAGTGAAAGTTTAAACTGCTCTTGCGGTGATTGGATGAAGTCAGGTAAGAAAAAGAAAGAATGAATTCAGCAGTACAACACTGCAATATTGGATCAAGTTGAATTCGGCTTAAGTAGGAAGAAAACTTGTGCCAAAGCTGTTTTGGTCAGTTGTTTTGAACTGCAACTGAGCAGATTTGAAATTTAAGCAGAGTTTTGTGCCATGTTGGAAAGGAAATGGTCAAGCAAGTCTAAATCAGTGGTGCAGTATCGATCTTAAACAGAGTGCAGAATGGCTCTTCCCTGAATCCAATTTCTTGAGAACAGGTTTCAGATTAGTGGGCAACTCAAGTGAAGAGGAAACTGTTAGTGAGGCAAATGGATGAGATCAAAGCAGCGAAATTGGCAGTGTATCCACTCACTTAGGAAGCATTTAACTCTCCATTACTATGCAATGTATTTGTTTTGAAATCAGAGTTTTGCAAAATTGAAGCCGTGAGCTGAAAACTGAAACAGAAAAAAATGATGCAATCAAAATGTGCCAAAAGGGAAGGACATGTATCAAGAAGGAGTTGCAATGGTTGATTAGTGAAAGACACATGTGGAGCATCTAATTCCCCAATTGTTGTTTGATATTTCAAGTTCTCTAATGAAAAATCTGACTCGAATGTGCTCCAAGAACAGATTTGAGAAGAGTACCACAAGTGAGAAAAAAAACTGCTATTAAGGTCAATGGAGGAGATAAATCAAAGATAAATCAATTTAGCAACCATTTTCGAGTGGAACACCTAAATTATCCACTATCATTAGATGCAAGTACTCTTGAAGTTAATTGTTGGAGAAATCAGAGAATATGAAATGCAGTAAGGTTGAGAAAGCAAGCTGAGAATGCAGCTAGGAAAGAGAAAAAAAATCAGTGTAGTGCCACAACCTCAAGTGAAGCAATTGATTTCTCTACTACTCTTAGATGCTAACTGATGTAAGGCAACCAGAGAATTGCAAGGTATGAAAGTGATGTTGTGGAGCCGAAATTTGATGGAAAAAAAGAGAGAAACAAAATTCATGTGCCAACTTGAGTTGCAAGAGTGGGAAGCAAGGGCAGATTAGCAAATTTAAGTGGAGCACTCAAATTCTCCATTACCATGTGATGTAGCTGCTGGAATCTTAAGCAGAGAAAAAAAGAAGACCAAAAATAGAATTCAGCAGCTGACCAAGAAAAAAAAAAAGAGAGAGAGAAAAAATGGCACACAAGAGCAAATTGGCACAATGAAGTCAAGGGAGGTTTCTTCATCCAAATCAAAGGCATTGTTCAAATTGGACTTCACCACACTTTTTATAGCATTAGAGGACTGTAAAGAGAAGCAAAGAGCATCAAAAATATCCTTGAGCATTCAAGTCTCCCACTTTATCAAATTTTCCATTTTCTTGGCTTTTACTCCATTTCTTACCATTTTCTATGTTTTTCATTTGTTTTAGTAGATGTTGATCCTAATCATGAATAATGGTGGAGATTAGATAACAAGCAAGCCTATGGTAGTGCAAGAAGCATGTGTGTATGAGTGAGCTCCACTTCCATCATCAACTTAGAACTTAAGGAGAGAGCCACCAAAATTTTCCTTGAAAGACTAGTGAGTTAAATTCATCTCAATGACTCATGAAGGATGAAAAGGCTAAGTTGTTGATTTAATGACAAGATACTAATCCATAGAGCTTAGATTTTTGAGAATTGACAACCTTAGGTAATTTTTTTTCATTTGCTTCTAATTATGCTTAAGAAAATCTAAGGGATGCATACTTAGTGGTTTCGCGAGACGCTCAAGCTTAAGTGTGAGGGAGTTGATAAGTACCATTTTATTGATTATTTTAGATGTCAAAATCCATGTTTGGCCCATATTTTTCTTGCTTAATTGTGAAATTACCTTAGGTTTTAAAACTTGCTTTTATTTTGGACTTAATTGCAAATCTGTACATATTTGGATTATTTGGCCACTAAATTTTTGATCTATTTTTGTAGGCATGAAAGGTTCATGGATCTAGGGCATACTAGGTCAAACTTGAGTCGGAAATGGACCCGGATCGAGTTATCAAGCTTCGAATTAATCTGGATCGTCCGATTCAAAAGCGGCTAGATCTGAGCCATCTGGGACCATCTGAGGCAATCCGAGCTAGGGTTAGGGTTGATCAAGCATCTGGATCAAGATCTGAAGGTTTTAGTAAAATCAGAGATCATTTGACCGTTGGATCGAGCTCGGAGGGCTCTAGAGCGTCCATTCAAAGATCAGGTTGATCTGAGCCATCCGATACAATCTGGAGGATCTGAGCTACCACGAGGCAGATCCTGACCCCTGATCATCATCATCAAAGTTTGGATTAAATCAGAGCAAGATCAGCCGTTGGATTTTCTCAAATCAATCTGAACCGTCCAATGCTAAGTACTTAATCAAAAATCTGCACAGCTTCCTTCCTCGTCGCGTCTTCGCCGCAATAGTGTCTTCTTCGTTTTCTTCCTGTTCTTCAACTTTTCCTTCAATCCGAGGCGGGACCACCTCAATCTCGACCTTGGATCATCATTTGAATCATTGGAGATAGCTTCGGTGGAGAATTCAGCTCAATTGTCATCCGGACAGAGGTGTTTGAGGGTTTCGGCATGCTCTGTGGTCCGAGCACTTGAATCTCAGCCACGATCCATTTCCGTTCATCTGAGCCACTTGTAGGGGTTCTCAGGTGAGCTCAGATGATCCTCGAATCATCATCGCACTCCATTTAACTGAGATCGAAGGGATTCGGATTGGATTTCCCCAGCTGATGCAGTTTGAGCAGAGTTGATCAAGCGAAGCTGATTTCCACTGATTTGCTGAGCTTAGGGGTTCGAGGCCAGCCCTTGCGTGACGAACAAGGAGATTTTGAGCTCGGGAAGGGTTGAGGATTAGTTTTCCGTAGTTAATTTCATTGTATTAGCAGTAGCTTTTAATTCTGCCGCAATTTCATTTCTGAACTTGTGTATCAGCTGCCATAGTTTAAGTTCTGAATTGTTCTAGCTCTAATTAGTGTTTTAATCCTGCAAGTAGTTAGCTAGTGAACTTGTTTAGTGAACAATAGTTTGCAATTTCAGTTTAATTTTCATTTTATTGCTTTCGTATCAGTTTTGAAGTTGTATTTCAGTTATACCTGCTGCGTATCAATCTCCTGCTTTCAGATTCAGCTGCGTATCAATGGCATTTCTGCCTGTTTAGTTTGTAGTTTCTAAATTCGTGTTAGTATTCGTTAGTGCTTTTCAATTCTACCAGAACATTAGATAAGTTCCCCTGAATTCGGATGGTTCTGATTTGTTTCTGCAATGTGATCGACTTTGAATTTCTGCACTTCTCAGCTTACTATATCTGCTAGTTAACTCCAATTCTGCAATTCACAGTTCACGGCTCTGAAGTTGTATCAGTTGAGCTTCACCTTAGACTTTTATTGCAACTGAAATCAATTGTCTTGTTATATTTTGTATCAAATTCATGCTGCAATTCATTTCTGCATTTAGTTGTTTGAGTTTCTACAATCGAATCCTGAAATTCTGCATTGAGTGTGTGTTTGCATTTCTGTCTTCAAAATTTTGCAAGGTTTCTGAATCTATCAGCCCATTTCCCGAGTATCAGTTAGAATTAGTTGAATTGCTTTTCGAGCATTGGGTCATGCATTTAATCTCAGCTTGTCTTGTGAATTTCTGCATTTAACTTGTACCTACTTTAATCAGACTTCAAGTTCGAATTTCTGCATCCATTTCTGCAAATGTCTTCCTTGATAGCCTAGCCTTCCAATTCTGAGTTGATCGGCTACAATTGCTGCAGCTAATTCCAATCTTTGGCACATCAATTGTTCTCATCTTGGTATCAAGTTTGTTAATTTGCTTGCACTTTGTATCAAGTGAAATCTTGGCACGGTTTTTGTATTAGTGTGGTTTTAGATTGCTTGTATTTGGTCTGTCTTGAATTTAACTTTGTTGCTTCATTGCTTAGCATTTGTTTTGTCTTGAATCAGATTTGCTCTCCAAATTAGGCTAAGTTGCAATTAAGCTCCAAATTGGCTGAGTTACATTGGTTCATTAAGCTCCATTAGTCGAGTTCCTTAGTGGCATTTACCTTGTTAGCTCATTTAGTTGAGTTCCTTTATTCTCATTGCGATTTTATTCCTAATTGAAACCAAACCCAGATTTTATTTGAAACTCAAAAATATCAACGACACATAAACACGAGCTCGAATCAAACAAACTCTCAACTAGCCCTAGGAAAAATACGACCTGTGGCCCCTTTACTACGTTTTCATATTTTGATTGCAAAAAGGGTTTCCAACATTCATATATATCTAAATTTGATGACCCACACATTTCGTGACAGCCTATTTTGGGTCCATCACTTCTCTTCGCCAATGCCAATCCAAAAGTCCTCCACTCTAGGTTTCAATAAATCAATTTCTACACAAATGCGTGCAATTGAAAGCCTAGAACCATCTGCTGTGGCTTCATCTACTTTGATTGGCTTTCCCACAATTCGAGCCACCGAAAATAAACTGTGCTTGTTAAACATATGTATTGACAAATCCGGTAGCTGAATCCAAATGGGAACTACTGATGATTCTGCTTTATAAGAAAAATGAGGCGACCATTTGAAAATTCTCAATGGAACACCCCCAATAAACCAAACTCCTCGACCCCAAACCCGAGCCATGTCTTCATTTGAAGATAAATGTATGAAAATGTACCCAGCTCTCAGAAATCGAATGTTATATGAGCTAGACAATCCAAAATTCCGAAAAGCTTGCAGAATAACCTCTTGACTAGGCCGCCATCCTGAGAATTTTCCAATTAAGGAATATTGATAAGGAATCAACATACCTGCAATTTCCTCCTCTGAGTAGAAAATTCCAGGCTTGTTATTATAGATAATGATAGGCTTGAAAGCAGATCCAATATCATCGAAGCTCTTCTTGGACACACGAGGAGATACAGGCTTAACAATCGTCGCATATGATGGAGTTGGCATCGCTACTTGTTGAGGAAGAAGAGATGGCTCCATTGATGTACTCCTTGTCGTAGATTGTTTCAGATTAGGGTTTGCCATAGACGATGACCACCCTCCCGTCCCTAACGGCGCTTCCCCGATGTCAGCAATCTGGCACCCCGCACTGGAAGCGACAGGCAGGGGAGGGAAAAGAGATGTGGAGGGAGGAAGAGAAGGTCGAGTAGTATCCATCGCCCGCGTTTGGAGGACGCCGGCGGCCGAAGCCGCCAGAAGCGACGATGCGCGCCGAAGCCGTGAGAATCGCCTTTAAAATCACCAGAGAAGATTAGAAAAATCCTTCTTCTCCGGCCCCTTGATCTTTGTTGCCTAGATTACATCAGAGAATGACCTAGGGAGATCTTATCACTAAGGCCTTGGTAGCGAGAGCTTTTAGGCATGTGAAAGATCTAGGGGTCAGATGTATGACATTTTGAAAACAGCAAAGTCTTTCAGTATAAGTGAGAGATTGTTATGATGTATACTAAAAGTCTTGCTTTTGATTAGAATACATTTACATTTTAAAGAGAATCGTAAAATCACACAGTGCATATTTATATTAGTATGTGTACAAAATGTCTCATACTTGGCATTGTAGATAACATGGTGCGTGGTGTCGCACAGAAGATCATGTTATCAAATTTCTTGCAGAAGTATAAGAAAGAGACTCACAATCAAGATGGAGTAGGACAAACCATCGAGATGGTTGTAGTGTAATTAGGTGTGGTTTGTTTTAACCATAGAATTACACTCGTGCTCTTTGTGTGCATTAAGTAGGACCAAAAGAGAGGTCATCCAATTTTGTACTGACTTCATAAATTGGATTAAACCTCGGATTATATTATGGAGTACGATCTCTAAATCCTGAAATAATAATGGGCACATGTAGTTAATTAATTATTACTTTGATTTACCAATGGGTGAGATCTATTCTGTTAGATCGATAGGCCTGGTAAGTTGGGTAATAATTTTATCTGCATGGTGTGCCGTTGATTATTGACGGAATCCGTGTCCTGGTGAGTCAGGATGATGATGCCCCCTTGGTGAGCTCAAAAGCATCGTCATGTCAAATCTTGCAAGTGGACTATGGTCCGACATGATGAAAAGGTTGAGTGGTACTAATCAAGGATCGAGACGATAATTAATTTAATTGTCAGTAATTTAAATTAATTATCGGACATTCGATATCTTAAACACGGGGAGATAGACGACTCATAATAGGTGGAGCTCATATGAAAATATGGGGGTTGGTGAGGAAGTTCAATGGGATCCTATAGTGGAATGGATCTCCATTAATGGATCGGGTTTGGATCCATTAGCGGGCCAAGAACTAACTCCTCCTCATGGTCCCTACCTTAGCTCTATAAATAACCCATAGGAGTCATGATACAAGGCCAATTAATCCACAATTAATTGAAAATTATTCCAATTATTAAAACCCTAAAACCCCTCTCTCTCTCTCTCTTCTCCTTTCTTCTCTCCCGCCTCTCCCCTAGGGCAAACCCGGCGACAAGAAGGAGGGGTTTTCTTCCTCCTCTCTTCTTCTCTTCTCTTCCAGATCGTTGCCAACAACCAACACCTACTGGTGGAGCTCTCCTTTGCCGATTTTGGTGTGTAGCGAGGAGGGAGGCGGCGTGGTTTGCCGGCGCAAGGGAGAAAGGTGGCGCCGACGGTGGAGGTGAGAAAAACCATTGTTTTTCTTCACCTCTCTTCTTCCCTTTTTTTTCTTCTTTCTTCTTGATGCTCGCTAGACAAGGAGAGGTGTTCTCTTCCTTTGTGGCGTGCGGAATCAAGTTGAGGAAAGAGTGGCTTGCGGTGAAGTAAGGTTCTCCCTTTGGTGTTGTCGTTGGAAAAGGGAGAAAGTGGAGGAGCTCTTCTTCCTTGCGAGCTTGCAGCCGTGAGACAGGAAGAGGAAGGAAGGGTTGGCTAGGGTGTATGTGAGGGAGAGGAGCACTTCTTCTCCACAAAGTCTTCTTCTTCCTTGAAGGGTGGCTGGCGGCATTGAAACCCTAATTCTAGAATTTCCTTTTGGTTGGCGCAAAGAAAGGAAGTGTAACGACCAGGAAAATTTTCTCAATATTTTCTTTAAAATATTGATCATGTCTAGATAGATTTTCGAGGAACATAGAAATACTAGTATGAACCTTAGCATAATTATCCATGATTTTCCCATATAAATTAAGAAGCTAAGTAATAATGGGTCTTACATGGGCCCTTCTAATGCCATGGCCATTAAGGGAGCTTAGGTAAAAATTTTATCAAGAATGGAAATGGATTTAAATTAGAAATATTAACATAAACCTTAGTGGGCTCTTATATGAGCCTTGATAAAAATAATTATAAAAGTGATAAAAAGAAGTGCATGCACCAAGGATTGAACCTTGGACCTAGTGTATCACCATGAATGTACTAACCAATTCACCTAGCAAGGGAGTGCTATGAGAGAATGAAGAGGAATTTAGGTAAGGCTTAGGGAAGTGAAGGGTCACCATGAGAAGAGGCACCATGCCCCTTCACTTGCCTCATTGCTTAGTATATAAGAGAGGGGAAGGGAAGAGACAACTTAACACTTAAGTTATTTGCCTTCTTCTTCCACCAAAGCTTCTCCTCTCCTTCTTCTTCATCCTTCTAGCCGAAACCTACAAAGGGGATTCTCCCTTGGAAAAACTTCACAAGGAAACCTCTTCTTCAAGATCTAAGGGCTTTCTACAAGGCTACAAGGGCTAGGGGTAATCTAAGGTCAAGGAAGTTTTCTTGTGCTTCTCTATTCAAGGTCATAACCAAGATAAATCAAGGTAAGACCCCCTCACCTGTGGTATAATTGTTTCTTTGATGTCTACCAAGATTTAGATTTTTGTTTAGGATCTAAGTTGAGAAAACCATGAGGGAAGGCCTTTAGGGTTTCGGCCAAGCCTTGAAATTGGGCTTGGGGATGTTGTAAACTCTCATTCATGCTCCTTAATGTTTTCTTGTGATAAGTAAGGTATAGATTATGATTTAGGGAAAGTTTGTGGCATCCTAAGGCTCTCTAGGGTTTCGGTCCCTATCAACATGTTAGGGATAGGATGATATCTAACCCTTCAAGCATGTTTAATTATGTTTTCCTATGATTTAATGGATATTAATTGTGAATGATAGAAATTTTTCCATGTGCTTGTGACCCTCTAGGGTTTCGGCCAAGGTCAAAATATAGGGCTAGGACTTAGGGTTAGCTCCAATTATGAGGTCTAATGGCTCTCTATGGCTTTGTATGTAATGTATGAGTTTTATTTTACTCATGGAACCTTTCATGTTGATTTAATGATGGAGCCTCCCCCCTATGGAACTTTCAGCCAACTCCAGGTTCTAGGGTTTGGGTTGGGTTAAGGTCTCAAGGATACTTGTTTATAGGTTACTATGATGTAAGTACATGTTAAGCATGTTGTAAGAATTTTTGTGTTACCTAAAACCCTAGCTTCATGTGCTATGTATCATAACTTCGTATGTTTAGGTTATGTGTTATGTTTATTCATGAATGTTTTAGCCCATATACCATGAACATATGTATTTTAGGTAGACTTCATGTTACGTAGAATATTGCATGTATGATGTTAAATGCCTATAATAGATATATGTTCATAAAGGTCTATGCATGTTCTAGGATGAATGCCATGAACCTAAGTAATGTAGAATGCCATGAACCTAAGTAGTACGTATCATGTTCATAAGAATCTTACCCATGCATGCTCTATGATGGATACTATGATTATGTATGTATGTCATGTTTTATGAATGAAGATGATGAATGAAGATAATGTTTATGCCTTAAGTATGAATGATAAGTATGAATGATGAAGGCATAATGATGTTATGAATTAAGTAAGAATGATGAAATGCCAAGTAAGCTTTATGTCATGCTAAGGGATGAGCACCTTAAGAACGCCTCGGTTCTGGACTACCGTAGCTGTCCACGGTTCTGGAACTACCGTAGCTGTTCCTACTCTTAAGACATGTTTCATGTAACAAGATTATGTTTATGTCTTAAGATATGTTATGTATGTCTATGAATGATGAAGCATTCAAAGTTATTTTACTTTATGAATGGGCTTGTACCGGACCGAAGTAAGGGTCCAAGGGATGGGCACCTTAAGAACGCCTCGGTTCTGGACTACTGTAGCTGTCCACGGTTCTGGGACTACCGTAGCTGTCCAACAGGGATGGGCACCTTAAGAACGCCTCAGTTTTTGGAACTACCGTAGCTGTTCCTACCCTAGTAGGTCGAGACTAGCTACCTCGTATTTACTTAGGGATGCGTGCATATGATGTATGTATGTGGTACAAGCCGGGGACCCCCATGATGTTATGATTATGTTTAAGTATTTATAAGTATGATTTTCAAATAAGCATCCTTATGTATATGCATTTGATTCATGCATCCATTCATGTTATGCATTTATGTTAAGAATATGCTCATGATTTACGCCAAGAATATGCTTAAGAATATGCTCATGATTTATGCTAAGAATATGCTTATGATATGTTCATGATTTATGTTAAGACTATGCTCATGATTTATGCTAAGAATAGGCTTATGTTGTGTTAAGCACCATGCCATGTTAAATGTCTTTTATGCTTATGTTTATGTTAAGAACCATGCCATGTTAAATGTCTTTTATGCTTATGTTTATGTTAAGAACCATGCCATGTTAAATGTCTTTTATGCTTATGTTTATGTTAAGAACCATGCCATGTTAAATGTCTTTTATGCTTACGTTTCATGTTAAGAACCATGTCCTGTAAAATGTTTCATATGATTATGTTTTATGTAACGTATGGTTTTAGTGAGTAGGAAAGGGTCTTACTAAGCCTGTGTGCTTATATTCTTATTTCCTTATACCGCAGATCAAGCAAGAGGTTATTAAGGGAAGCAGCAGGAGGGGCAAAAGCGTGTGTGTGACAGTGACATGGCAAAGGATTCTTCTATTTATACTTGTTGCATGTCTTATGTTTTGAAACGCCTCCTTAGGTTCTATGCTATACTTATGATAGTTATGCCTAAAGAATAATTTACTACTTATGATGCTTATGGATAAGTTACTTGGTACTTATGATGCTTATGGATAAGTATGGAATATTTATATCATGATGCTACGTATGAGGTAATATGCTAAGTTACAATGTCATCATGTTCATGAATGATAGGTAATGCATATATACATGATTCAAGTATTAGCTGCATGGTTAAACGCATGTGTAATAAGTTTAAAAAAAAAAATTATTCCGCTGCATTAAGATGTTCATATGCCCTATGTATGTTAGCGTAACGCCGCCCTCTCGCCACACCGTAAGGCGGGGGAAAAAGGCGGGCGTTATAGGAAGAGACAAGAAGAAGGATTAATTGGCAAGCCTCGGTGACTCCGCGTCTTGGTAGCTCGTCGCCCACATGACGTTCAAGAGGGGAGGGTCATAAGGTAGAAGACTGCGAGGTAAAAGGCGAGGTATAACTCTCCCTAGCTCCTCTTGTTTTCATGTTACTTTCTTGTTTTGATTTTTCTATCATTGCATGTTGATAATTAATTATCGTAGATTAATTATTTGATAATTAATTTATGTCATGGACCCCGATTATAAACACAAAGACTAGCGATCCATTCGTCATCTTTTCCGCGGTTGATTAATCCGGAAAGTTACAAGACCTTAACCTTGGTTTTGGCTAAGTGGTGACTTGGATTAATTAACACGACGACGAGATGGTTGTTTGGGAGATGGGTCTCTATTCGGATTAAATTTTTAATCCGTAGACATTGAGAGATCTCTCATGTTCGACCCCGTGGTTGCTTGTGAAACCGCCAAGTCGTACCAACACATCTTCCCTTGACAAGGAATGCGTCATCACCTACTTCTCTCAGGAGAAATTACCTTTTTACCAACAACAATTGGACTTTTGCTCAGCATCCGACCTTGACTTTGGGACTCTCGACATCTGATCCTCAACCCTTCTCGACTCTTATCCGTCGTCCTCGATCTGCCAAGACTAATGCTTAGTCTCTTTGACCAGGACTTAGTGTGTAATCCTCCAAACCAGGTTCGTTGCCCAACTCACACGACCATGACTTAATGTCTAGCACAACTAGAACTTTCCTGCACACTCAACTCAACATGTTATATCACAAACAACCTCAACTTTGAATATTTACCAATATCAAAACTCAAGTTCGATTAATTAGTGCTTCCAACACAAACAGAGGGAAGCTTAAACCATAGAGGAAAAATCTTATTGACTTAAACCTACCATAACTCAACCCTTAAATCCTAAAATTTTAAACGATAAATATATATAATATACTCTGTGAGCATTTAAATTTATTAATCTTGAACACTATACCCAAGAGGAAAGCCTGAATCCTAGAAGAGAAATTCTATTAGATTAAATTCACTATAACCTAATCTTTAAATCCTAAAATCTTAAACTCTAAATATATATAATATATCCTCAAAAAATAAAAAATAATCATACATTGAGGTGCCTAGATCAACACTTTAGAAAAACTAAAAGGTCAGGCACACAGCATTGCGCGGTGGGCGATCGACAGCAAGGAAATTTCATGTATATATAGAGAGAGAAAGAGAGAGAGAAACACTTTGCTACAGACTTCACGTCGTGCGCCTGTCTGCGACATGACATGAGGTGTCTTCCGAGTCAAGTTTTTTTTAAAAAAAAAATAAACTGAGGCGCCTCCCATATATGAGAGGAGTCGTAGTTTATTTTTTTATTTTTTAAAAAATTAATATTTCCTCCGATAAATCTTAAATACATATAATATATCCTGTGAAAATCTAAAATTGATTGTTTTGAATATTATAACCCAAGATGGACGATTGAACCCTAGAAGAAAATTTTATTGACTTAAAACTACTATAGCACAACCACTGAATCCTAAAATCTGAAACGCTAAATACATTTAATATATCCCATAAACCTCTAAAATAGTTATTTTGAACATTATAATCCAAGAGAGACGACTAAATCCTAGAGGAAAATTTTATTAGCTTAAACCCAATATAACTTAATTCTAAATTTTAAAATCCTAAATGCTGAATATATCCAAAAACAATAATAATAAAATAAACTATATCAATCCAAGATGGTAGCTGAATATATCCAATTAAAAATAATAATAATAAAATAAAATATATCAATCTTCCAAGATGGTAAGACGACTTGGGTCCATACAAGTACGTAGATAAAAATCCTTAGCATATCAAATTGGGGTGTGTGTGTGTATCATGTGACAAAAATAAAGATTTGGAACTTTTCTAAAGATGGATTCACAAAGGGATTTGATGGTGGCTGAAAAGGTTTGAGTTGTGGGTCAAAAAAAGTTAAAAAAGAAGGAGAAGAAGATGTCTCTTTGCTTTGCTTGATTCTGAAGTTAAAATCAATGCAAAAAGGAATGAGTGACGGTAGGACCCAGTGCTTGAAATTATTCATGATTTGGAATTCTTGGTCGAGATGCATGGGCCTTGAATTAATAATAATGTCAACACTTTATGTAACATTAATTCCTTAGATCTGTTCCTCTTAATCATGACTACGTCCTCACCTCTAATCCCCTCTCTCAGGTCTGTGTTCATTAAAATTTCTTTTTTTTTAAAAAAAAAAAGGAAAAATGTGGCCAAACAAAATAAATAGTATAGAAAAAAAAGGACGAATTCCATGAAGGATCCAGTTACTCGAATTTTCATTTTGAGAAACTCTGGAACAGCGTGACTTCTCTGCAATCTACGTCGTCGCGCAGAAGGCAGCAGCTACAGAATTTTTATCATGCATGCGTTTTGATCAAATTTACGCCATTTGATCCGCTCGACCTACTCGAATTCTCTTGTTGGACGGTGGCGCGGGAACAAAGACGGCGGCGAGGTCGCTCGGCACGGGGCAGTACCCGCCAGGCGGGGGGCCGAGCTTCCTCTTCGCCTGCGGCGGCTTCCTGGGTGGCGGTGGCGGCTGCAGCGCCACCGGCCTCAGTGATGACTCGGGAGTGACGCAGTTCTCTACCTCGTCGTCGTCTCTCTGCCCCGTCGTCGTCGGGTAATCTTCGTCGGCCTCCGGCGCCCAGCGAGTCTTAATCGGCGGGAGTGGTCCAGGCCGGAGATCGACGAACTCAAAGCCCATCGCTTTGAATTGTAGGGCGAAGAAGGCGGTAATGGCGATGGGATTGAATGGCGGTGGAGGAGGAGGAGGAGGAGGAGGTCAAATAGGAGGCGTGAAGTGACACGAGGAGGGAAATGATGGTGGTTAGCTTCTCTGAGAATCATAGCAGAGCATTACTAAACTCAGAGCGAACCGTACGGTTCATCTGGTTAAATTCTGAACCAAAGATCCAATCGATCCGGTTCAAAAACACCGAAATAGACCCCTAAAAAAACAGAAACCGATGTATCCTGAAGAATAAAAACACGTCAGAGACAATGTATCATACAGAAACAATTAATCACCTTTTTAATGCTTCATGGACAGACAATTCAAAACAAAACTGAAACACTCCATTCCTTCATTTCATGACCATGAAATATTTCTATGGATGCGAATTGACCTCTGCGAACTAGATATCGATGATAGAAAATTAAGCATGGATGCAAAATTTATTACAGCATTCATGGCAGGAATACCACCATCTTCTCACCGTTAAAACCTCATTAACAATCTTCCAAACGCAGAGGCAAAAGCTGCTAAATTCACATGCCGTTGGCCAAGCTTACAATTACAATGTTAGCCCTCCTTTTGAGTTTAATAGATCTCTGTTTATTTTCCTTTTACTCAAAAGGCTGGGGAAAATAAGCATACAAGTGAAAGAGCATGATTGCGGACGATGCCATCTCTATCAGGATCAAATCGTCCAATTTTTTCAACTTTTTTATCGAACTGCAAATAAAAGTATTTAAAATTACTAAATCATATAGATTAATTTCAAAATGACTAAATCTATCTATTTTCTATTTTACCCTTGATCAATCCATTAATATTTTTCTCAATCGACTGATTCAATTTCGATTGAAAATTTTAAATTGGATCAGTCTATTGAAAATTTTTATCAGTGGACTGAAAATTTTAAATTGGATCAGTCTATTGAAAATTTTTATCGATAGAATCGATTTCTCTCTATATTCAAAATTTCAAAATTAAAAAAAAAACAGTCTGATTGATTTTTTTAAAAAATAATTTTAAACAAATTAGTTGATGAATCAAATAATATCGGATTGACATGAAACTAATTCTTATGTGTTCGGCTAGTTCTCCTGATTATATTCTCGCTCTCAAACAATAATTTGATCCAATATATTAAGAGCAATGATTTTTTGAATATGAATGTGTTTGAAAAATTTAATTCGTAGTCAAAAAATCACTACCTCAATATATTGAGTCAAATTGATGATATTTAGGAATATAGACATAATTAGGAAAATTAAACAAACATGAAACTCTCTCAGATTGATTGAAATTAGCTCCTATGTGTTAATCTAATTCTCCTAATTAATCTATGAGCTTAAATATCAATTTGACTCAATATATTAAAAATATTCATTTTTTAACACAAATTAGATTTTTTTTTTTTACACAAACACTACTCTCAATATATATTTATTTAAGTCAGTTCTTATTTTGTTTTATTTGTGGGTCCCTCGAAGGGGAATGAAATGGCAAACTCCTCACGCGAGTCTGCCCCCATATCCCATTGCCTTATCCGATCACGTTCAGACAGCAACCTTAATTTCAACCAGTTTCTTCTTGTAGATATCAGTCGTCGTGTAAATTAATTAAAACGAAAATCACGCATTCCTCGAAAACATAACGGAATTGGAGAATCGTGTTTTTTGTTTTCATCTTATTATGGACGACAATATCAACGCACCGAAAAATCAATCAGAATCGTTAATTCGTTTTCAGATTAATGGAAGAATTACAACGGTGCAGGCCACAGTGCTGACCCACAGGTTTAGCCTTTCTCCTCTTCCTTCCCCGCAGGCGCTATAAATTTCCATCCCCCGGCGAACGAATTCGCCAAAGGTAAGGTTTCAGTGTGTCGTTTGCCTCCACTTGGTCTTATGGAACCCACCCAATGGACCAATAAAACTTTTGATGATTCCTTATTCGAAGCCCAGGAGCTCTTCAGGTACGTCAAAAAAAAAAAAAAAAACAACAACAAGATTCTGTAATTCGTTCTAATTAGATGATCATCATGAGATCTAACCCTGATTTATCAGCTATGGATTCGATCCCGAGACGGCACCAAACTGCTGCGACTCGAGCTCGCGAACTGCCTCCATGGTACTCCGCGACAACATTTTGCAGGAGAGGGAGAGGCGGAAGAGGTTCAACCAGACGCTTTACGATCTCAGAGGCGTCGTCCCCAACATAACGAAGGTCAAAATTAAGCTATTAATTAATTATATATGTATTCATCAGAATATAGCAACGCGGGCTAATTTGGTGCGTGGACTACTGGTTATGCAGATGAGCAAGGTCTCCATAATCCATGACGCCATCAACTACATCCAGCAGCTTCAGGATCAAGAAAGATCTCTCCTCGATGAGATATCAGACATGGAGTCGACCAAGGAGTACTCAACCTGTTTAGAGACCAAGAGAGACAACAGCACTTGGAGTTTCTCCATTCCATCTGAATCCATGGAAGTGATGGAAGTAATTAATCACATGCATCCTATAAATAAATTAATTAATTAATAACGTACCTTTCAATAGAATCTTATATATGATAATTAATTTTCCATCATATATATATATATATATAAGCTTTGGTAAAACTAATTTTAATGAGGTTCCATGGCGCGCATGTTGCAGATCGGAGTGAGAGAGATGGGCAATGGAACCACGATTATCAACATCACTAGCGAGAACAAGAAGAGTGCGATAACAAGGGTGTGCCAGATTGTGGAGTCTTGCGGCCTCAGTATCATTGCAGCCAATATCACTTCCAGATTCGGGATTATCTTCCATACGATTGTCGTCGAGGTCTCTCGATCAATCCATCGAGCTCTTTCTCTTCCTGTAATTATAGTAAAACATCGATCGATATGATCCACCTACTGATCATCTGGTTGTTGGTGAATTAACAGGACGGTGGAGTAGAGAGTTCTCAGTTGAAAAGGAAGATAGAGGCTGCTTTTCTTGATCGTGGTGCCCCGAGAAACACTTACCCTGTTTCATGGAGCTAGCGACTGTGGCATGAAGGCGCATGAAAGGAATAAGTCTACGTTCTCTTGTAGACAAATGAGATATATTGTCACAAGTATTAATTCGATTTCGTGTTGGGGAAAATAAATAATGAAAATTAACTTTGTTGAACTACCTCTCTGTGTGTGTACGTGTGTTGGATCATTGTTAAAATTAACTCATCCATGAATCATTCCTGGGACACGTAGACATTATACGCCATTAAAAATATATTTTTCGGAACCGTGATGAAAGATTACAGTGACTCTCATATAACATTTAATACAAATATAAATCTAGACCACGACGACTGATTGTTATATGGCCCTTCTGGTAGGCAACATGAAACCTCCTAGGATATGATTTGGTATAACGGTAGAATGATTAATTATTATTTTAAATATTTATGATTTAAAATTTAATTATGGTATATTTTGTAAGATTTTTTTTTTTCAAATAGGACGTGAATCTTAAGACGCTAGACTTCTAGATCGTGTCCACCACCACTACAAGAAATACACGTATTACTGACGGATTTATCGACGAAATTTAAATTCCGTCAGTATATTTAAGTATACCGTTTCATTTTCTGTCGGCAATTAGATGTGTGGACACGTGGTATAAGGAAATTACCGACTGAAAAATATTTTCCGTCGAAAAATTTAAGCACAACCTTAAAATATCGAGTGTTTTCACGAAATGGTTAGTAATTACCGACGGAACTGTTGGTAATTACCAACCCTGTTCCGTCGGTAATTACCAACGGGTGCCGGCCAAATTTTTGCGCTGGCACCAATTTATTTAGGGTTGGTGGGGTTTTTTTTTTGCCACGTGGCTAATTTACCGACGAAATCACGATTCCGTCGGAATCGTGTCGGTAGCCCTAATTAAATTAGGGTACACCCTTCCTTTCTCCCGCATGCGATCTCTCCTTCAACGCAAGCGGTGGCGCGAATCTCCTTCACATGCGATCTCTCCTCGTCGACAGTACGCCTCTCTTCTTCTTCTTTTCTTGCCCTCAGCAGGTGACAGGCAACTGCGGCAGGTGGTAGGCGGCCGTGGCAGGCGGCCGCAGCCGGGGCTACAGGCGGCCAAGCGGGCATGCCACGGTCAAACGGCCACGTGGCGGCCGTAGTCGGGGCCGTAAGCGGCCAAGCCGTGCACGCCAGCGGCTGACTAGGACACCCACGGGCCAGCGGGCACGCCACTTTTGTAATCATGTCTAATTTTGTAATTAATTAGATTTATTTTGTAATCACTCGAATAATTTATCTAATTTCAATCATTTGTTATTAATTAGATTTATTTTTTATTCTTGTAAGTTACTGTAGTTGCTGCTTTTCTCCGTGTGACGTATATTTCATTTCAGGTATATATTTCTATTTTGTAGTCATTTTACATGTTTACAATAAATGTTAGAACAATTAATTTTGTTATTAATTTAGGATGTAAATTGATAATTTATTATAATAGGTATGAATTAGGAAATGAGGTATTTTATTTAATTAATATATGTTTCAAATTGTAAGCGTTAGTATTTACAATTAATTATATAGATTTATCTTACTTAGCATGATGATTGTTTATTTTAAACATGTAATTAATAATAATTTATGTTTAATTTTATTTATTTTATATTACCATCCTAAACTTGAATTACTTATTATTAGGCAACAATGTATATAAACAAAACTTAGATGTACATGTAACGACCCGGAAAATTCTCTCAATATTTTCTTTAAAAATATTGACCATGCCTAGATAGATTCTCGAGGAACATAGGGACACTAGTATAAACCTTAGCATGATTATCCATGATTTTCGATATACAATAAGAAGCTAAGTGCTAATGGGCCTTACATGGACTTTTCTAGTACCATGGTTATTAGTAGATCTTAGGTAGAATTTGATATAAATAGAAATGGATTTCAATTAGGAATATTAGCATGGCTATTGGTGGGCCTTAGGGGGCATTGCCGAAAAAAAATAAAATAAAATAAAAATAAAGTGCTAATGGGCCTTACATGAGTTTTTCTAGTACCATGGTTATTAGTAGATTTAGGTAGAATTTGATATAAATAGAAATGAGTTTCAATTAGGAATATTAGCATGGCTATTGGTGGGCCTTAGGGGGCATTGCCGAAAAAAAAAATAATAAAGTGCATGCACTAAGGATTGAACCTTGGACCTAGTGTAACACCATGCATGGACTAACCAATTCACCTAGCAAAGGAGTGCTAGTAGAGAATGAAGTGGATTTTGGTTAAGGCTTAAGGAAGTGAAGAGTCACCATGTGAGAAGACACCATGACCTTTCACTTGCCCCCTCCATTTAGTATAAGAGGGGTGGATGAGGGGAAAAAGACTTAAGTTATTTTCTTTTACATCAAGACTTTTCCTCTTCCCTTCTTCCTTCTCCTTCCTTCTTCTAGCCGAAACCCACAAGGGTTTGTTTCCAATAGAAAAGCTTCACAAAGGACTTCATCTTGAAGATCCAAGGCTTTCTACAAGGCTACAAGGGCTAAGGAGAGGTCTAGGGTCAAGGAGTTTTCTTTTGGCTTCTCTATTCAAGGTGATAATCAAGATAAACCAAGGTAAGAACCCCTCACCTGTGGTATAATAGCTTTCAAGTTGTTTGTCATGATATAAGTTTTTGTTGGCACACCATGTTGAGAAATCTATGGTTAGGGCTTTTGAAGGTTTCGGCCAAGCATGTTTTGGGGCTAAAAATGATGTTAAAACCCCCTCTTATGTTTCCTAATGTATACTCATGATAAGTTAAGCATAAAAGTATGATTTGGGGAATTTTGTAGCACCCTAAAACCCCTTTAGGGTTTCGGCCACCACCCATGTCCCATGGTTAGGTTTAAATTCAAACCTCCAAGCATGTTACCAAGAACCCTATGACATAATGAATGTTAATTGTAAAGTTTATGGATTTTTCATGGACTTATTTCCCTTATAGGGTTTCGGCCAATGCATGAATTAGGGGTAGGACTAAGGGTTAGATCCAATCAAGGGTTCAAATGGCTTCTCATGGTATTGTATGTATTGAATTGGACATGCATGGTGAATCATGTGAATAACTCCATATGCTTGTGGCCTCTAGGGTTTCGACCAAGGTCAAGTGTAGGGCTAATAAAATTAGGGTTAGTTCCAACTATGGGTTCTAATGGCTCCCTATGGCTTTGTATGTAATGTATAGGTTTTCTTTTACTCATGGAACCCTTCATGTTGATTGAATGATAGAGTCTCCTCTTAATGAACTTTCGGCCAAGTCAAGGAACTAGGGTTTGGGGTTGGGTTAAGGTTTCAAGGATATTTGTTTATAGTTTATCATGATGTATGTATATGTTAAGCATGTTGCAAGAATTTTTATGCTACCTACTACCCTAGCTTTATGTGTTATATGCCATGACTTTGTATGTCTAGGTTATGTGCTATGTTTATTGATGAATGTTTTAACCATGTACCATGAACACATGTATTTGATGTAGACTTCATGTTATATAGAATAATGCATGTATGTTGTTAAATGCCTATAATAGATATATGTTTATGAAGGTCTATGCATGCTCTATGATGAATGCCATGAACCTAAGTAATGTAGAATGTCATGGACCTAAGTAGTATGTATCCTGTATGTTTATGAAAGTCTATACATGCTCTATGATGAATGCCATGAACCCAAGTAATGTAGAATGCCATGGGCCTAAGTAGTATGTATCCTGTTCATAAGAATTTCACCCATGCATGCTCTATGATGGATAATATGATTATGTATGTATGTCATGTTTTATGAATGAAGAAGATGAATGAAGACAATGTTTATGCCTTAAGTACGAATGATAAGTATGAATGATGAAGGCATAATGATGTTATGAATTAAGTATGAATGATGAAATGCTAAGTATGGTTATGTCATGCTTCATGTGACAAGATTATGGTTATGTCTTAAGATATGTTATGTATGTCTATGAATGATGAAGCATGCAAAGTTATTTTACTTTATGAATGGGCTTGTACCGGACGGAAGTAAGGGTCCAAGGGATGGGCACCTTAAGAACGCCTCGGTTCTGGACTACCGTAGCTGTCCACGGTTCTGGGACTACCGTAGCTGTCCAACAGGGATGGGCACCTTAAGAACGCATCGTTTTTTGGAACTACCGTAGCTGTTCCTACCCTAGTAGGTCGAGGCTAGCTACCTCGTATTTACTTAGGGATGCGCGCTTATGATGTATGAATGTGGTACAAGTCGGGGACCCCAATGATGTTATGATTATGTTTAAGTCAAGGTTCGTAGAATCGCGATCCTACACAGGATCGATTTGGGGTCAGGATCGGATCGGTCAGGATCGGATCGTAAAATCGTACGATCCTATCAAAATCCCTTAAAATGAAAAAATATACAATTTTTATTAACACTATAATGAAAATAATCACGTTTAACTTCAAGAATATTCTATTTATTACAAGATGATCCAATTTAATTGTCAACCTATTAGATAATAGACATCTAAAGATTCATCATTTTAGAATAAAGATATAACATAATATTATTAATCAAAAACTAACTAAAAAATAATTAAATAGATATTTAAATAATCTTAAAACACTAACACTAACGATGTAAAAGATAAAAAAAATAATAAAAAGATTAATAATCTTCTGGGCCTCTGAAAAGGCTTTAAACAATATTTTTTGGGATTCAATCTTAAAACTAACTTGTAGATCTTTGAACGAGTTTCAATTTGATATATTATAGGTCACGTGGTTCAATCCGAGTCAATAGTTATGACCTCTTAAAGCTTTCATCGATC
Source organism: Boesenbergia rotunda (assembly GCA_024364735.1). Classification (NCBI taxonomy): domain Eukaryota; kingdom Viridiplantae; phylum Streptophyta; class Magnoliopsida; order Zingiberales; family Zingiberaceae; genus Boesenbergia; species Boesenbergia rotunda. The sequence goes on along the minus strand of JAGFNQ010002877.1, from coordinate 469,698 downwards.
CTGTTCCGATCCTGTTCCGATCCTGTCCGATCCTATACGATCCTGTCCGATCCTGTCCGATCCTACCGATCCTGCTGCGATCCTGCTACAAAAAATGATTCTGCGCGATTCTGGATCGTTTTGTGGTCCAGGATCGTAGGATCGTACGATCCTACGATCCAGGATCGCGATTTTGCAAACTATGGTTTAAGTATTTAAAAGTATGAATTTCAATTAAGCATCCTTATGTATATGTATTTGACTCATGCATTCATTCATGTTATGCATTATGCCATGATAAGTATGTTTTATGCTGATGTTTTATGTTGAGAATATGCTTATGTCCATGTTAAGAAATATGTCATGATAAATATGTTTCATGCTCATGTTATGTTAAGAATCATGCCATGATAAGTATGTTTTATGTTTATATTTATGTTAAGAATAATGCTATGTTAGATGATCATATGCTTATGATTTACGCTAAGACTATGCTTATGTTTTATTTACAGAATTATGTTATGTCAAATGATTTATAAGTTTATGTTTAAGTGACGCATGGTTTTAGTGAGTAGGAAAGGGTCTTACTAAGCCTATGTGCTTATAGTCTTATTTTTCTTATACCGCAGATCAAGCAAGAGGTTATTAAGTGGAGCAGCAGGAGGGGCAATAGTGTGTGTGTGTGTGGCAGTGACATGGCAGAAAGAAAAGTTTTAATATTATACTTGTCACATGTTCTATGTTTTTGCAAGTCGCATGCTATAATTAGGATGGTTCGTCAAGAAAATTTTACACTTGCTACTTATGTTGCCTAATGGATGACTTATGTGAATTTTATATCATGATACTAAGTATGATGTTAATACGCTAAGATCCCATGTCACTAAGTTTAGGAAGGATAGTTCAGACATGTATTCATGATTCAAGAGTTAGGTGCATGTGTGTATAAGTTTTAAATGCTTTCCGCTGCATTATGATGTCCCCATGCTTATGTATGATAGCGTAACGCCGTCTCTCGCCACACCGAAAGGTGTGGGAAAAGACGGGCGTTACAAGTTGGTATCAGAGCAGTTTGCCATCTCACTACACACACATCAAGCCTCCTTCCTGCAGCTTCCAAGTAAGTACCTCTATGCATACTTTATGTTCTTTTATGATTCTAGAATATGCAAGTATAAAGGATATTTTATGATAGAAAGTACTTGGACGGATATGTGATATGAACGATACATTACCTCATTTTTTTTAGGAAATAAAATACTTTAGAATTGGATATGTGGGTAGGAATAACAAAAACTTATATTAGTCATATTTTTTTATGAAGAAAAGCATGACCAGGAGACAGAGTAACAGACTTAATTAGACAACTCCATTGCCTGACCTGATGCAATTAGTGACCCAACTTCAGCGTCAAGTCACCGATCAGCAGCAAACCATTAATACCCTGATGAATCAGCAAGAAAATTCTATCACTCCACCGGTGAACCAGACGGCTATACCCGTCGTGCCCGCGGTTACACAAACCCCTCCGACAGGCCCGACCACTGTGGCATGACAAGAGGCTTATCTGATCCAGTGGTTGAGGCTGAAACCGGAGAATTTCTCGGGTGCTGGCGAACCATGGGACGCCCAAGCATGGTTCAAGATAATGGAAGTACGATGGAGCTGCTGGACTGGCCTGAGCATGAGAAGATCAAGTGTGCATCATTCTGCCTTTCTGGGGATGCCAGAATGTGGTGGGAAAGGGTCAAGGCCAAGAGACAGGTGAACCAGATGACGTGGTCAGATTTCGAATCAGAATTCTTCGAAGAATTCTTCAATATGCGTGTCACAAACAAACATTACGACGAGTTCACGGAATTCCGACAGGGCAACCTCACGGTCAATGAAGCCGTGAAGAAATTTAACCGACTGGCTCGTTTATGCCCTGAGCTGGTCCGCACTGAGAAAGAAAGGGTCCGACTTATGTTGAAGATGTTGTGGCCCGAAATAGCCCTGAACGTGGCCGGCGGAGTTAACAGACCGCAGATCGCCGAAGAGCTGTTTAGTAGTGCCCTACTCACCGAACATTACCTGAACAATATCAATCAGCAAAGGAAGGCATTAAATGAAAGTAAGAATCAAGTTCACTCCGGGATTCTCGATTCTTTATCTTTCATTATCCCTAATGTTCCTCCCTTTTATTAACACTCAGGGGGTCAGAAACCTCAGAGTACCAACGCTAATTGGAAAGGAAACCAGGGTGGTAAACGACAGCCATGGAACAACCCCCAAGGGGGCCCAGCAAATAAACAGTCCCGATTTTCCCTGTGTGCTACATGCGAGAAAATGCACCCCGGGGAATGCCGCAAATGTACGAACCGGTGTTTCATCTGCGGAGTGGAAGGGCACATGACCTCTTACTGTCCTACCAAGAACCAGGCACCTCCCCAACAGCTTGTTCAGTACCAGGGTGCACCAGCGAAACTACATTATATGCAAGCGGAGCCGGAGGGTACCCTGATGAGCCAAGAGAGATTGGAGGCCCCACCAACTATGGTGGATGCTAGGGTTTTCTCTATTACTAAGGAGGATGCCGCGAATGCTTCAACGGTTGTCACAGGGCAGATACTTATTTACAGTCAGTATGCTATCGCATTATTTGATACTGGGGCAACGCACTCATTCATCTCTATGTTCTACACTAAGAAGATAGATATGTCTCCACAAGTTTTAAACTGCAAGTTCTTAACAACCCTGCCTTCGGGAGAAGTAATGACATCCACTCACGTGCTACGTGCCGTGCCAGTCGGGATCGCAAGAAGAGAACTCTACTGCGATCTAATAGTACTCGATATGCAGGACTATGATGTTATAATGGGAATGGATTTTCTGAGCAAATACGGTGCTACTGTCGAGTGCCGTAAAGGAAAGGTGGTCTTTCAACCTGAGGCAGATTCTACGTTTGAATTTATCGGAGAGCCAAGATAAAGAACCAGGAAATTCTTATCGACTCTCAAAGCACAGAAGATGTTAGATAAGGGATATACTGGATTTCTAGCACATGTGGTTGACGCAAGTCAAATAAAGGATCAGAAGTTGGAAGATGTCAGAGTTGTATGCGGGTACCCAGAATTATTCCCGGATGAGTTACCGGGGTTAGCTCCTGATAGAGAAGTGGAATTCGAAATCGAATTGGTTCCTGGTACTAACCCGATCTCCAAGGCACCTTACCGTATGGCGCCGGCTGAATTAAAGGAACTTCAAGAACAGCTACAGGAGTTACTCGATAAGGGACTTATTCGCCCTAGTCATTCCCCATGGGGAGCTCCGGTACTGTTTGTGAAGAAGAAAGACGGATCTATGCGAATGTGCATAGATTATCGAGCACTAAACAATGTAACGATCAAGAACAGGTATCCCCTTCCGAGGATAGATGACCTGTTTGACCAATTGAAGGGAGCCACCGTTTTCTCGAAAATCGATCTGAGGTCTGGTTATCATCAAGTTAAAGTAAAACAGGATGATATTTCGAAGACGACCTTCCGAACAAGGTACGAGCATTTTGAATTCGTTGTTATGCCCTTCGGCGTGACAAATGCTCCTGCTATGTTTATGGACCTTATGAATCGGGTATTCTCGTCTTTTCTCGACAAATTTGTAATCGTCTTCATTGACGATATCCTTATTTATTCGAGAAACCAAGAAGAGCACGCCGAGCATCTGAAGATAAGACTACAGACTCTTCGGGAAAAACAACTGTACGCCAAGTTCTCCAAATGTGAGTTCTGGCTCGACCAAGTAGGCTTTTTGGGTCATATTATTTCCAAAGATGGAGTTATGGTAGACCCAACAAAGATTGAAGCTGTGAATAACTGGAGCCGGCCGAAGAACGCCAGCGAAATCAGAAGCTTTCTCGGGCTGGCGGGCTATTATCAAAATTTTGTGGAGGACTTCGCGAGAATTGCATCCCCTCTAACGGCTCTCACCCGGAAGGATAAAAAATATGAATGGACGGAAAACTGCGAAAGGAGTTTCTTGGAGCTAAAAAGGAGACTTACAAGTGCTCCAATTCTTACCCTTCCAGAAAGTAACCAGGGCTTCGACATGTATAGCGACGCCTCCAAACAGAGACTTGGAGCTGTACTTATGCAGAATGGTAAAGTCATTGCCTACGCCTCTAGGCAACTCAAGGAACATGAACAGAATTACCCCACCCACGATCTGGAATTGGCTGCTGTGGTCTTCGCTCTTAAGATATGGAGGCATTATCTGTATGGAGCGCAGTGTAGGATTTATACAGACCACCAGAGTTTGCGATATTTCTTCACTCAGAAAGACCTAAATATGAGACAATGCCGGTGGCTGGAGTTGGTAAAGGACTACGACTGCGAGATCTTTTACCATCCAGGGAAGGCAAACAAAGTGGCCGATGCACTCAGCCGGAAGTCAAGTGCCACCTTGATGTCCATATCTAGATTACCCCGACCACTCGAAAGAGAAATTATGAATTTTGGGGTCGAGGTCATCTCCAGATGGCTTTCTACCATGACAATATCGTCGACGCTGTTCGAGGACATATTGGAAAAATAAAAGGGTGATCCGAGTCTTCAGAGAATAAAGCAGGAGATGCTAGAACGAAAGGGCGATGGTTTCCATATCGCCAACGGGGGAGTACTCTACCTTAGGGATCGTCTATGTATCCCCAATGATCCGGAGCTGCGGAGAGCAATATTAGTAGAAGCTCACGGAACCCCTTATTCGATGCATCCGAGATCCACCAAAATGTATCAAGATCTGAAAGAGAAATTCTGGTGGTCCGGTATGAAGAGAGATGTGGCCCAGCATGTTGGTACTTGCCTGACCTGCCAACGAGTGAAGGCAGAGCACCAGCGACCCGGAGGAGTTCTGCAGCCAATTCCGATTCCGGAATGAAAATGGGAAGATATCTCTATGGACTTTATTTCAGGACTTCCCAAGACTACAAATGGATATGATGCGATATGGGTAATTGTGGATAGGTTGACGAAGTCTGCTCATTTCCTAGCAATCAAGATGACTTATTCGATTGAGCAACTAGCTTAATTATATGCTAAGGAGATAATTAGACTTCATGGAGTTCCCAAGACCATCATCTCAGATAGGGATGGTCGCTTTACCTCACACCTTTGGGAGTGCGTCCAGAAGTCTCTCGGCACTAAATTACGATTCAGTACAACTTTTCACCCTCAGACTGACGGGCAAACTGAACGAGTGAATCAAGTGCTAGAGGACATGTTGCGGGCTTGTGCCCTGGATTTCAAAGGGAGTTGGTGCCGATGTCTATGTTTAGCGGAATTCGCCTACAATAATAGCTACCAAGCTACTATCGGAATGACACCTTATGAAGCCTTGTACGGGAGGAGATGTAGGTCTCCGATCTGTTGGTATGAAGGTGGTGAAAAGAAGGCGATGAGGCTCATGACGGATCTCATCGACGACACCACCTGAGCTATACAGAATATTCGACGACGGATAGAAGCTGCTCAGAGTCGGCAGAAGAGTTATGCAGATGTCCGGCGTAGGCCACTGGAATTCAATATTGGGGATCTGGTATTCCTCAAAGTGGCTCCTATGAAAGGGGTAACGAGATTCGGGAAGAAAGGAAAACTAAGTCCGCGTTATGTGGGACCGTACCCGATATTGGAAAGAGTCGGCAAGGTGGCATATGAGCTAGAGCTGCCTCAAGAGATGTCGGCTATCCATAACGTGTTCCATGTGTCGATGCTCAAGAAGTGTATTCTAAACACGGATCAGGTGATCGAGCCACAAACAGTACAAGTTCAGGAGGACCTAAGTTTTGAAAGCTGACCTATCCAGATCTTGGATCGAGAAATCAAAAAGCTAAGGAACAAGGAGGTACCCTTAGTCAAGGTCCTATGGCAAAGTCAAAGGTTCGAGGAAGCTACCTGGGAATGCGAGGACGAGATGAGACGCAAGTACCCGGAGCTATTCTAAGTTCGAGGACGAACATTCACGAGGTATGGGGGATTGTAACGACCCGGAAATTTTTTTCAATATTTTCTTTAAAAATATTGACCATGCCTGGATAGATTCTCGAGGAACATAGGGACACTAGTATAAACCTTAGCATGATTATCCATGATTTTCGATATAGAATAAGAAGCTAAGTGCTAATGGGCCTTACATGGGCTTTTCTAGTACCATGGTTATTAGTAGATCTTAGGTAGAATTTGATATAAATAGAAATGAGTTTCAATTAGGAATATTAGCATGGCTATTGGTGGGCCTTAGGGGGGCATTGCGAAAAAAAAAAAAAAAAAATAAAAATAAAGTGCATGCACCAAGGATTGAACCTTGGACTTAGTGTAACACCATGCATGCACTAACCAATTCACCTAGCAAGGGAGTGCTAGTAGAGAATGAAGTGGATTTTGGTTAAGGCTTAAGGAAGTGAAGAGTCACCATGTGAGAAGACACCATGACCTTTCACTTGCCCCCTCCATTTAGTATAAGAGGGGTGGATGAGAGGAAAAAGACTTAAGTTATTTTCTTTTACATCAAGACTTTTCCTCTTCCCTTTTTCCTTCTCCTTCCTTCTTCTAGCCGAAACCCACAAGGGTTTGTTTCCCTTAGAAAAGCTTCACAAAGGACTCCATCTTGAAGATCCAAGGCTTTCTACAAGGCTACAAGGGCTAAGGAGAGGTCTAGGGTCAAGGAGTTTTCTTTTGGCTTCTCTAATCAAGGTGATAATCAAGATAAACCAAGGTAAGACCCCCTCACCTGTGGTATAATAGCTTTCAAGTTGTTTGTCATGATATAAGTTTTTGTTGGTACACCATGTTGAGAAATCTATGGTTAGGGCTTTTGAAGGTTTCGGCCAAGTATGTTTTGGGGCTAAAGATGATGTTAAAACCCCCTCTTATGTTTCCTAATGTTTACTCATGATAAGATAAGCATAAAAGTATGATTTGGGGAATTTTGTAGCACCCTAAAACCCCTTTAGGGTTTCGGCCACCACCCATGTCCCATGGTTAGGTTTAAATTCAAACCTCCAAGCAAGTTACCAAGAACCCTATGACATAATGAATGTTAATTGTAAAGTTTATGGATTTTTCATGGACTTATTTCCCCTTATAGGGTTTCGGCCAATACATGAATTAGGATTAGGACTAAGGGTTAGATCCAATCAAGGGTTCAAATGACTTCTCATGGTATTGTATGTATTGAATTGGACATTTATGGTGAATCATGTGAATAACTCCATATGCTTGTGGCCTCTAGGGTTTCGGCCAAGGTCAAGTGTAGGGCTAATAAAATTAGGGTTAGCTCCAACTATGGGTTCTAATGGCTCCCTATGGCTTTGTATGTAATGTATAGGTTTTCTTTTACTCATGGAACCCTTCATGTTGATTGAATGATAGAGTCTCCTCTTAATGAACTTTCGGCCAAGTTAAGGAACTAGGGTTTGGAGTTGGGTTAAGGTCTCAAGGATACTTGTTTATAGTTTATCATGATGTATGTATATGTTAAGTATGTTGCAAAAATTTTTATCCTACCTACTACCCTAGCTTTATGTGTTATATGACATGACTTTGTATGTCTAGGTTATGTGCTATGTTTATTCATGAATGTTTTAACCATATACTATGAACACATGTATTTGATGTAGGCTTCATGTTATATAGAATAATGCATGTATGTTGTTAAATGCCTATAATAGATATATGTTTATGAAGGTCTATGTATGGTCTATGATGAATGCCATGAATCTAAGTAATGTAGAATGCTATGGACCTAAGTAGTATGTATCCTGTCTGTTTATGAAGATCTATGCATGCTCTATGATGAATGCCATGAACCTAAGTAATGTAGAATGCCATAGGCCTAAGTCGTATGTATCCTGTTCATAAGAATTTCGCCCATGCATGCTCTATGATGGATACTATGATTATGTATGTATGTCATGTTTTATGAATGAAGAAGATGAATGAAGACAATGTTTATGCCTTAAGTACGAATGATAAGTATGAATGATAAGTATGAATGATGTTATGAATTAAGTATGAATGATGAAATGCCAAGTATGGTTATGTCATGCTTCATGTGACAAGATTATGGTTGTGTCTTAAGATATGTTATGTATGTCTATGAATGATGAAGCATGCAAAGTTACTTTACTTTATGAATGGGCTTGTACCGGACCGAAGTAAGGGTCCAAGGGATGAGCACCTTAAGAACGCCTCGGTTCTGGACTACCGTAGCTGTCCACGGTTCTGGGACTACCGTAGCTGTCCAACAGGGATGGACACCTTAAGAACGCCTCGATTTTTAGAACTACCGTAGCTGTTCCTACCCTAGTAGGTCGAGGCTAGCTACCTCGTATTTACTTAGGGATGCGCGCTTATGATGTATATATGTGGTACAAGCCGGGTACCCCAATGATGTTATGATTATGTTTAAGTATTTAAAAGTATGAATTTCAATTAAGCATCCTTATGTATATGCATTTGACTCATGCATTCATTCATGTTATGCATTATGCCATGATATGTTTGTTTTATGCTGATGTTTTATATTGAGAATATGCTTATGTTCATGTTAAGAAATATGCCATGATAAATATGTTTCATGCTCAGGTTACGTTAAGAATTATGCCATGATAAGTATGTTTTATATATATGTTTATGTTAAGAATCATGCTATGTTAGATGTTCATATGCATATGATTTACGCTAAGACCATGCTTATGTTTTATGTACAGAATTATGTTATGTCAAATGCTTTATATGTTTATGTTTAAGTGACGTATGGTTTTAGTGAGTATGAAAGGGTCTTACTAAGCCTATGTGCTTATAGTCTTATTTTTTCTTATACTGCAGATCAAGCAAGAGGTTATTAAGTGGAGCAGCAGGAGGGGCAATAGTGTGTGTGGCAGTGACATGGCAGAAAGAAAAGTTTTAATATTATACTTGTCACATGTTCTATGTTTTTGCAAGTCTCATGCTATAATTAGGATGGTTCATCAAGAAAATTTAACACTTGCTACTTATGTTGCCTAATGGATGACTTATGTGAATTTTATGTCATGATACTATGTATGATGTTAATACGCTAAGATCCCATGTAACTAAGTTTAGGAAGGATAGTTCAGACATGTATTCATGATTCAATAGTTAGGTGCATGTGTGTAGAAGTTTTAAATGTTTCCGCTGCATTACGATGTTCCCATGCTTATGTATGATAGCGTAACGCCGTCTCTCGCCACACCGTAATGTGTGGGAAAAGACGGGTGTTACATTGCGATGCCAAAAACCTGAGCTTCTTGTTTCTTCCGAAGATCCCTAGTTGCCACTTCGGATTATAGCTATTTGGGGTCGCGAATCTCAGGTAAGGATCACCATCTATGTTTAGACTTGGATGGATTCCGGATTGGGATCAGATAGGTGGAAGCTATCATATTAGTTTGATTGTAAGCTTGATTGGAGTTGTGACGGCTGGTTTGATCCTCTGTTTCCCAGGGAATTGTAGATTTGCGGTTCCTTGCGGATCACCGGAGTTGTGGAGGTCGACGACAGAAAATTGGGTAAGGAACTCTATTCCAAATTGAATCTGATGATGGTTCTGTGGATTAGACCAGTAGGTTTTAATCTTGTCAAGTATGACAAATATAATCTTGGATACTTGTATTGCTTAGCTTTCCATATAATTTGTGATTGGAATCTCTATTTAGATTGGTTATGTAGATAAATTTTGACGTAGCCCAATAATTGTTGTTGGGTTTCTACCGTAAGTTGGTTTTCCCAGATGTCCTTAGTGTTGATTGCTTGGTGGATGAACTTGGTGGTGGCATAATCTAGATCTGTAGAGGAGCAAAGTTTTGGATCAGTTGTGATGGTTGGGTTCTTCTCTTTTGGGAGTGTTAATGGTTAAATTACGGGTTAGGTTTAATTTGGAATTTAAACCTAATAAAGTTAACTTGATAAATTCGGATTTCCAAAACCTAAATGGAATCTAATCGGGGTAATTTGGGATAATCAAGGGTGAATCATCTAATTATGGTTAATTAGATGAAACGACGATAATTAGAACTATCCTAATTACTTGAGACAGTTTGTATAACTATAAATTACATATTGTTGTAACTAAATGTTATGCCTTTGATACAGGGCATTGATTGGATTTGTCATTTCTGATTATCAGACGGGAGGTCCTTTTCTGATATGAGCATCTACTTTGAGGCGGGTACCCTTGACTTATCTTTTAGATATTGTCATATTGCTATGTATGGTTTGTTATAGATAACAGTAAGTTTATATGCTATATCTGCCTTAGTATTCCTGTATTTGATATCTGTTGCATATCTTTGAGGTTATCTCCCTTTTAGCTTCATACAGTCTCAGTAGTGGTTACGTGTATATATATTTGTGCATAGATGTAGTGATATGCTCCCTTGCATTTGACATTGATGGATCATTGGTTATTTTGTCAGTATACATAGTAGGTTACTTGTATCCCATGATATAGGATTCAAACCTATACCAAACACACTGAGGTGTTAGTTGAGGACTTGGTGGGTGTTATATGTGTTTGGGTCATGCACCATCATTGCATTGTTGCATGCTGACGATCATCAGCTCCTATGTAGTCTGAACCCATCGTCAGTTACATGAGGATATACACACACATCCACTCAGGGGTAGTGGCTACCATAGTGTGTGTGCATTTGCCCTGTATTGCTCCGCACGGTCACTATTTAGAGGGTGGTTCTGGTGCGTGGTAGCAGCCAGGGATCCCTTCTCGTCCTGAGACACGAGAAGATGAGAGCTAGACTCCCCCATTGCTTGGGGTAGGAGAGTGACCTCCGCCAGCATCCTGTCCACTCGGTCACTCAGGAGTAATGATAGCAGGGTGCGTATAGTTATCATAGCCCTACCCACGCGGACGTTCATTTATGATAGGTGGACAGTGCCTGACTGGCGTCAGGGGTGACACATGTCATTGCACCATGTGCATATTTTGCATCGTGCATTGTTTGCTGCATTTGATTTTCTGCACTTGATTGATATGCATATACTGGAGACTGGTGTACTTTGGATTATATGTTATACTTGTCCATAGGGAGTTATTTCACCCCTCTGCAGGATAGATGGATTCTGGTATGTACCTTTATTCAGTATCTTCAGTATACCCTTTCCTATTGTTCCTATGAGACTATATCAGCGTAGACTCTTATTGTTATTATAACGTACTATGCATATCTGTTTGGGTATCCGCTGAGTTTATTTGGACTCACACCGTTGCCATATTTTCCTGATTTCAGGTTGATATTTGTCTGGAGGGTCCGATTCACCAGTCCCGTGCTTGCTACTACACCTGATTTGGTTTTATGCATTATTTTCTATTTTTGCACCATGTTATGTTTTATTCCGTTGCATTGGATTTTCGTGGACTTGTAGTACTTGTCTTTCTTTATGGGATTGTACTTTTGAGTCCTATGTTGGACTATGTGTGTGGTTTTTGCTGTGTTCCTGCCCCCTAGAAGCTCAGTTAAGTTCGTGTCTTGGTTTTATGAGTATATTGTCATATATATGTTGTTTTGTTTGGATTGGAGGCCTGAGGCCCATATAAACTGCATGGTATTGTTATATTTGTGGTATGTATGTGTAAATTATTCATCGGACAGGGGAGGTGCTGTCCGATTTTCTATTGGATTATCCGCTCCTAGGTCTCAGGGCGTGATAATTTAATTTTGGTATCAGAGCTCAGGTTGTCGGATACCTTGAGGACTTGTGGATTTACGGTGTTTATCTGATACCAATTTATTTTGATATCAGAGCGTAGGTTTGCGATGCCTACTTGTTTTTACGAGTCTTTTCGGATTTGTTCGGAGTAGTTTTACCGATGTGATAGCACTTTGGGACTGGGCAGCGGCAGGACCTCTCCTGGCGGCAAATAGGTAAATTGGTAAAGTTAACCATTTGATCTTGTTTGTAATACTTGGTAATAATTCAACAGATATGACTCGAGGTGCATATGTTCCTATGCCGAGACGTGGTCCGAGACGACCACGTAAGAGGACTTTAGAGTCTCAGGCTGCAGAGTCACCTGAGAGACCCACTGAGGCAGAGTCTGTTAGTCATAGCCAGACTCAGCAGGATATTCAGAGGGGCCAGGATTCCCAGACTCAGAGGGTCCCTCCTCCGTTTCCAGCAGTAGTCCCTACTATTCCTCCTGCTGTATCTGCTCCGGTATTAGTCATCGGGTCAGCAGCAGTACCCCCTCCGGCAGATCCTGTACCAGTGGGATATGTTTCGGTTTTCCCCTTTGTTCCATCGGAGACTCCTGTTCCGACAAATCTTATTGTTTCTTCTATGGCGACTGCTCCGACGCATCCGGTAGTTACCTCGGTGGTACCTGTTCCAGTTATCCCCGCTATTCCATCGGAGACGCCTATACTTGCTTCGATTTATCCTACTATTCCATCAGCAGTACCGGTCCCACCTTATCCTACTGTTCCATTTGCAGTACCGGCTCCATCCTACTTGACAGTTCCACCTGGGATGCCTGCTCTGATATATTCTACTGCTCCTCCGATTTTGACTACTTTAGCATATCCCACTGCTCCGACTATGATGCAGGCCCCGGTACTCCCTTCAGTCTCACCTGCGGTAGCTGCCCCTGGATTTCCTGCAGTACCTACGGTACCACCAGCAGTGGCCATCCCGATCCTGCCGATGGCTCCATCCATGGTCCCTGCTCCGGTATTCCCCACTGTGCCCCCTACAGTATCTACATCTACATGTGGCGTTGTGGATCGAGCCCGGATTCCGATGCTGGCGGAGTCCGTAAAGGGTCAGTTCATGTTATTCCATGGAGGACCGGATCCGACCGTGACCCGAGCTTGGATCATGACATTAGAGAGCACCTTCCGATATGTGACATGCTCGGAGTGGGAGAAGGCCAAGCTGGCCATTTATTATCTGCGGGATCAGGCGTATATTTGGTGGAGTACACAGCAGACTATCATCGGTGAGCAGTACATCACATGGGACACCTTCAGAGAGGCATTTATGGCGAGGTACCTTCCAGCGGCATTTCGTATGGCAAGGAGTTTCTGAATCTCCAGCAGGGAGATCGATCTGTGCTAGAGTATCAGGCGGAGTTTAACCGCCTAGCAGAGTACTGTCCTCATATGGTTGCCGATGACATAGAGATGACGCCATAGTTTCAGCAGGGCTTAGCCACGTACATTCAAGTTCGTATGTCGGGATTTATTGCTACATCCTACCGAGAGGAGTTAGAGCGAGCTCTTGTTATCGAGATGACCTAGCATAGACTGTTTGGAGATAAGAAGAAAGGTAAGCAGGTCATACATGACTTAGTTCAAACTCAGCAGCCGCAGACCACTGGGCAGATGCGTGACAGCCAGAGTATCTTTGAGGCATCATCCAGACCCCAGAAGTCGGCTCGTTCTTCAGCAGGATCGTTCCGGCCTCCTAAGCAGAATCAGGAGAAGTCTACTGATGGTTCATACTGTGTACAGTGTGGATCTCAAGAGCATATTAGGGTGAATTGTCCATTGGAGCATTCGGTTTGCTACTATTGCAAGCACCCAGGACACCTGAGCCAAGATTGTGCATTGAAGGCACAGAACGAGAAGACTGGAGCTGCTAATCAGAGTGGACATTCTGGATAGTCAGGATCTTAGAGGGGAGGGCACAGGACACAGTCTTCTTTCCGTCAGCCATCGTTCGCCCCTCCAGCACGTGCCTATTTTATGCCGGGATATGAGGCCAACTATACCCCACCTATAGCTCAGAGTTTAGAGGTAGGACCTCAGCAACAGTCTATCCCCCAGCATCAGACTTATTCAGCATATCCATCTATGATGTATCCACCTCAGTACCTTGATGGAGGGTCCGCTTCGCAACCTTAGCACCTTGTTGGAGGGTTAGCTCCGCAGCCTCAGCCTCAGTTTCAGGTTTCATCTCAACAGTATCCGATAATGCCACCACTACCTCCAGAGATGGGTCGAGTTTCTGCTGGTACCAGAGAGGAGGCACCGCGGATCGACGGATCGACCTATCGTGGTATGAGATTCATATACACATTTTCGGCTAAATTAGTGATAGATATTGATAATTCTATTCGTACTTATTCGGATATACTTGGGTAGTATCCATAGCGTACTTAGGATTTGATCATGGAGTTTTGGGAGTGTCCCTACCGGTGGTAGAGATACGGGTTATCAAACAGAGGTTAGGGGAGACCCCTACAATAGTTAGTTGAGCTATTTATTTTCCAAAATTGGGGAAGCAAGGTTAGATTTCGTTCAGCATTATACTATCTATATGTTGTTAGTATCTGCTGTGGGTGATTAACAAAATTTGGGGACCAAATTTTTTATTAGAGGAGGAGAATGTAAAATACGGTGAATTAAAAACCGGTAGAATAAAATTTTTCGAAAATTATATTGGCAGAGTTAAGGATTATAATAAATGGGAAGGTTAAATAACTAAAAACCCTTACCATAAGGATAAGATTTGAATTTCTGAAAGTGGAGGGACCTTTTTGCAAAAAACCCCCCCTTTTTGTATTAAAGCTTTCGGCCTGCCTCCCCTCTCACGTGCCCTAAACCCAACGCCGCCCCTTCCTCCTCTGGTGCCCTAGCCGCAGACGCGCCGCCTTCATCTTCCTTCATCGCGTGACCTAGCCGCAGGTGAAGCCATTACCCGATGGCGATGTTGTTCCCTCTTCGCGCAATCCAAGCAGAGAGCTTCCTCCTCATCTCATCTCCGCGTGCCCTAGCCCACGGCCACACGCGACCTCTCTTCTTCTCCTCATCGCGCGAACCCTAGCCGACGACTACTCCGTTCGTTTTCACACCCGGCGACGAAGGGCGACGCTAGGCTGCAGTTGGAGGAGGGTTTGCGATGCCAAAAACCTGAGCTTCTTGTTTCTTCCGAAGATCCCTAGTTGCTCCTTCGGATCATAGCTGTTTGGGGTCGCGAATCTCAGGTAAGGATCACCATCTATGTTTAGACTTGGATGGATTCCGGATTGGGATCAGATAGGTGGAAGCTATCATATTAGTTTGATTGTAAGCTTAATTGGAGTTGTGACGGCTGGTTTGATCCTCTGTTTCCCAGGGAATTGTAGATTTGCGGTTCCTTGCGGATCGCCGGAGTTGTGGAGGTCGACGACAGAAAATTGGGTAAGGAACTCTATTCCAAATTGAATCTGATGATGGTTCTGTGGATTAGACCAGTAGGTTTTAATCTTGTCAAGTATGACAAATATAATCTTGGATACTTGTATTGCTTAGCTTTCCATATAATTTGTGATTGGAATCTCTGTTTAGATTAGTTCTGTAGATAAATTTGGATGTAGCCCAATAATTGTTGTTGGGTTTCTACCGTAAGTTGGTTATCCTAGATGTCCTTAGTGTTGATTGCTTGGTGGATGAACTTGGTGGTGGCATAATCTAGATCTGTAGAGGAGCAAAGTTTTGGATTAGTTGTGATGGTTGGGTACTTCTCTTTTGGGAGTGTTATTGGTTAATTACGGGTTAGGTTTAATTTGGAATTTAAACCTAATAAAGTTAACTTGATAAATTCGGATTTCCAAAACCTAAATGGAATCTAATCGGGGTAATTTGGGATAATCAAGGGTGAATCATCTAATTATGGTTAATTAGATGAAACGACGATAATTAGAACTATCCTAATTACTTGAGACAGTTCGTATAACTATAAATTACATATTGTTGTAACTAAATGTTATGCCTTTGATACAGGGCATTGATTGGATTTGTCATTTCTGATTATCAGACGGGAGGTCCTTTTCTGATATGAGCATCTACTTGGAGGCGGGTACCCTTGACTTATCTTTTAGATATTGTCATATTGCTATGTATGGTTTATTATAGATAACAGTAAGTTTATATGCTATATCTGCCTTAGTATTCCTGTATTTGATATCTGTTGCATATCTTTGAGGTTATCTCCCTTTTAGCTTCATACAGTCTCAGTAGTGGTTACGTGTATATATATTTGTGCATAGATGTAGTGATATGCTCCCTTGCATTTGACATTGATGGATCATTGGTTATTTTGTCAGTATACCTAGTAGATTACTTGTATCCCATGATATAGGATTCAGATCTATACCTAATACACTGAAGTGTTAGTTGAGGACTTGGTGGGTGTTATATGTGTTTGGGTCATGCACCATCATTGCATTGTTGCATGCTGAGATCATCGGCTCCTATGTAGTCTGAGCCCATCGTCAGTTACATGAGGATATGCACACACATCCACTCAGGGGTAGTGGCTACCATAGGGTGTGTGCATTTGCCCTTTATTGTTCCGCACGGTCACTATTTGGAGGGTGGTTCCGGTGCGTGGTAGCAGCCAGGGATCCCTTCTCGTCCTGAGACACGAGAAGATGAGAGCTAGACTCCCCCATTGCTTGGGGTAGGAGAGTGACCTCCGCCAGCATCCTGTCCACTCGGTCACTCAGGAGCAGTGATAGCAGGGTGCGTACAGTTGTCATAGGCCTACCCACGCGGACGTTCATTTATGATAAGTGGATGGTGCCTGACTGGCATCATGGGTGACACATGTCATTGCACCATGTGCATATTTTGCATCGTGCATTGTTTGCTGCGTTTGATTTTCTACACTTGATTGACATGCATATACTGGAGACTGGTTTACTTTGGATTATATGTTATACTTTTCCATAGGGAGTTATTTTACCCCTCTGCAGGATAGATGGATTCTGGTATGTACCTTTATTCAGTATCTTCAATATACCCTTTCATATTGTTCATATGAGACTGTATCACCGTAGATTCTTATTGTTATTATAACGTACTATGCATATCTGTTTGGGTATCCGCTGAGTTTATTTGGACTCACACCGTTGCCATATTTTCCTGATTTCAGGTTGATATCTGTCAGGAGGGTCCGAGTCGCCAGTCCCGTGCTTGCTACTACACCTGATTTGGTTTTATGCATTATTTTCTGTTTTTGGACCATGTTATGTTTTATTCCGTTGCATTGGATTTTCGTGGACTTGTAGTACTTGTCTTTCTTTATGGAATTGTACTTTTGAGTCCTTTGTTGGACTATGTGTGTGGTTTTTGCTGTGTTCCTGCCCCCTGGCTGCTCAGGTAAGTTCGTGTCTTGGTTTTATGAGTATATTGTCATATATATATTGTTCTGTTTGGATTGGAGGCCTGAGGCCCATATAAACTGCGTGGTATTGTTATATTTGTGGTTTGTATGTGTAAATTGTCCGCCGAAGAGGAGAGGTGCTATCTGATTTTCTATTGGATCAGCGGCTCCTTGGTCTTGGGGCGTGACACCATTACCTTAAGAGACCTTCTTCCTTCCATGTATTGCACCGTTCTATTGGGGCACACCAGGTGCAGTGAGTTGGGACCGAATCCCAATTACTGATAAGTAATTCCTACAACTATCCCAAGAGGTACTTGCTACTACGATCTAATAGTAATGTTGCCATACTTTTACTCTGATGTATCTCCGCATCATACTTAAATTCTTTGATCTCATCAAAGGAATTAGTCCTGCGGTACATCAAGTAAATGTACTTTGACCCTTGAATAATTGTTTACAAAATAAACAAAGTCTTCAAGGTTACCTCTATTCTAGATAGACTAAGGATTTATAATTGGGTTGAACCAATTGCTACATATCTTTGGCTCTATGCCCCTAGGCTTAGAAAAAGCCTCTTTGGTCTTGTTACCTTCCTAGTAAGAGTCAAAGATCTCAAGGAAGACAAGTCTTCCATCACTAATGAACCCAAGGGCTCATTGGCTAACAATATTTGAATCCCACTAAAGGTTAATAAGACCATGCCTTAGAGCCAAAATATATGTTTGGTTATACTTGGAAGGAACATTTCTCTTACTTTTGTTAGATGATAAGCTATCTAATTGCATCATGGGAGCTTTTGGTTTTTAAGATAATTGCATATCTATGCACTTTAACAGATAATCCTTCTATTCCACTTTTAACAAATAAAAGTAATAGAATATCTTATTCCAGAAACTGAACAAAAATTCTTTCCAAAAATTAAGTGTATAAAGACAATCTCTATCAAACCAAAACTATATCATCCTATGCTAAAGACATAAATGAACAAATAAACTCCCACTGCAAAAGTCATCTCCATAGCCTATCCATGTAGTCAGTGATATCCTCCTCAGCTAGCCGTCAAGTTTCTTGGAACGCCTGCACAAAAATGCAGACATGATTAGTGGCATTCGTATCTACACACCAGGTACCGGTAGATATCATCGCTAAACATGTTACAACGACAAAAGAAGAAAATATACTTGAATTACTACTCTGACGGCGGGGATAGTCCACCTTCCAATGTCCTGACTGCTTGCACACAAAGCACATGCCTTTCCATGTAGTCAGCAATATCCTCCTCAGCTAGCCGTCGGGTTTCCTGGAACCCCTGCACAAAAATGCAGACATGATCAGTGGCATCCGTATCTACCCACCAGGTACCGGTAGATATCACCGCTAAACATGTTACAACGACACAAGAAGAAAATATACCTTCGGTACTACTCTGACGGTGGGGGCAGTCCGCCTTCCAATGTCCTGACTACTTGCACACAAAGCACATGCCTTTCGGCTTCTTTATGCATCACTGAGGTCCTTGTAATCCTACTACTTTCTTTGCTCCCGCATGTTTCTTCTTCTTCATTCCTTTCGGTTTAGAAGTAGAAACCTCTCGAGCAATGAAAGTCTATGAAAGAGAAAATGCGTCTGCCGCCTCAAGTTCTGTCAGAAGTTATGCCCATGAATATGAACGCTTGTCCATATTGTAGCTTAGGCGAAACTTCTCAAAACTGTGTGATAGAGATTGGAGGATGAGACCGACCAGGGTTTCCCCATCCATTTGTGCTCCAAGGATTTCTATCTCTTTCAGCCAAGCCATCATTTTGAGAACATATTCCCTTACGGGAATACCCTCAACTAGGATGGTTGTTGTCAACTTCTTCATTACCTCCTGCCTAGATTACTTTGCCCGAAGAGTTCGTCGAGTTTGGATGTTTTATCACTGGTAATGGAAGAAGCCTGATTTTGATGACACTCAGTTGTCTTGTCTGCTTCTAACCATTTCCAAAAATATTCAAACTCCTCTTTAATATTAATCTCGCTAGGTTTTTCGGCACAAAACTCGACAAGATCACATTTAGGTTCCTTGACAGTAGAGACAAAGTCCATATTTAATTCCCAATCCATATTGTTATTAGGGGCATTTAATTGGTTTTCTCATTCAATCAAAACAAGTGGGTCTAGATCCATTTTAAAATACCTGAGAATCACAACAATCACACACTTTAGTTTTTGAAAATAAATTGACTCCTCAAAAAATAAATTTTCAAAAACAACCAACACCTCAAAATACCGAGAATTTCGCATGCCACGATGGTGTGGATGTATACGAATTCTCATTTGTGAGAGGAGGTTTTACCCATTAATTTTACTATCTTGTCATCCTAACTTTCTGACAAGTAAAATTAATAGTTGGTCCTCTTCGGCCCTACAAATAATAGCAGTGACTCCGATGGGGAGGATACTATTTTTTGTATCTAAGTGTTTACCATTACACAACACTAAGAAAAATTATTTCCGATTATGTGTCTTCCGATGGGGAAGTACACATGCTCTTCAATAATTTCCTATAGTCTTTTATGACCTAGTGATCTGCAGAACAAGCCCATCCGATGGAGAGGAAGGCACTCAGAGCGACGCACAGACTTGTTCGCATCATTTATCAGATTGTAATGGAGGCCACGGGACCCTTAGGGTCCCTCTCCCACTTAGTTATTTATGTTGAGGTTTTTCACATGCACACACACATGACAAGCACATAAACCAATATAATAGACAATGAAAAAATCCTAGATTTTTCCAACTATTATGGCCTTGGTCTCCAATGCGCCTCCAGTCATGTCGCCACCTCGTCCACTCCTTCCTTTCCATGCGCAAGCCACCATGAAGGAGTCCCCGATCCGAGATGACTAGCTTACTTATTTACATCCATTGATCCTATACTCTACAAAGGAGTGTACATGTGGTCTAGATCAAAAGTAAATAAAAGCTTATCTAAACAAGTGTCATATTTAATTACAAAAATTAAATAACATATTTAACCTCGTCAACCCTGAGGATTCAATTAATTTATAACACACACAATCAATCACATACATAACCTATTAATGTCATAATAGTTGAAATCTAGTGCCTGTAAAAAAGAGTTAGCCTACGCACATCCAAAAATTATCCAGCAAAAATAAAGTACATGATAATTTGGAGAAAAATAACCGAATCCTAAACACATAAAATCAGAAACCTTGCTCTAATACCAATTGATGGGAATATAAAACCCTTATATGGCTTGAGGGTTTCCTAGGCAACCACGGGGTCAAACATGAGAGACCTCTCTATGTCTACGGATTAAAATTTTTAATCCGAATAGAGACCCGTCTCCCAAATGATTGTCTCATCGTCGTGTTAATTAATCCAAGTTACAACTTAGCCAAAACCAAGGTTAAGGCCTTGTAACTTTTCGGATTAATTAATCGCGGAAAAAATGATGAATGGATCGTCGGTTTTTGTGATTATCTTCGGGGTTCATGACATAATTAATTATCATATTAATTAACTAATAATTAATCCATGATAATTAATTAACCACATGCAATGATAGACAATAATCAAAGCAATAGAACAACAAGAATGAAAGCGGAGCTAGGGAGAGGTATATCTCGCCTTTTACCTCGCAGTCTTCTACCGTATGACCCTCCCCTCTTAGACGTCGTGTGGATGATGAGCTACCAAGACGCAGAGTCACCAAGAGCCTCCCAACACCGTGATCTTCCACCCACCAACAAACCCGAGATTTCTAGGGTTTTCGACGGATACTTCTTCTTCCCTTCTTCTTTGTGCCGCCGACCACCAAGCACTCCCAAGCCGGCCGACCACTAAGAGGACTCAGGAAGAAGCTGAAGAAGATAATGAGGAAGGAGAAGATATAGTTTTCTCTTCTCCACTGCCAACCTAGCCACCGTAATCCTTCACTTCACCTTTCTCCTTGCCGCCGATCAAAGAGGTCAAGAAGGCCTCTTTTCCCGATCGCCGGCGACTGCTCCCTGATCCCAGCTAGCACACGTCAAGGAGGAAGCCAAGGTGGAAGAAGATGGAGTGGAAAATAAGAAGAAAAAGAGGATGAATGATCCTCCTTTTGCGCCTTCTTTTCCCCTTACCGTCAGCGCCGCAAACCTCCCTTTTGAGGTCACCGCCGGCGGGCCACCAGCTGCCTCTTCTCCCACTGATCACCACTAGGTGGTGCTCTCTTGGATGAGGATCCACACCCAAAGAATAAGAGGAGAATACCTCCTCCTCTTCCTTCCTTTGCACCGGCGAGTTCCTTGCCCTAGGAGAGAGGGTATGAGAGGGAGAGGATTAGGGTTTAGGTTGTTTTGGGTGTTGGATTAATTCTCTAATTAATTAGCCTTGTATCATGACTCTCATAGGGTTTTTATAGGGCTAAGGTAGGGACCATGAGGAGTTGGTTCTTGTCCCGCTAATGGATCCAAACCTGATCTATTAATGAAGATCCATTCCACTAAAGGATCCCATTGAACTTCCTCACCAACCCCCATATTTTTATATGGGCTCCACCTATTATGAGTCATCCATCTCCCTGTGTTTATGATATCGAATGCCCGATAATTAATTTAAATTACTGACAATTAAATTAATTATCCTCTTGATCCTTGATTAGTACCACTCAACCTTTTCATCATGTCGGACCATAGTCCACTTGCAAGATTTGACATGATGATCATTTTGAGCTCACCAAGGGGGCATCATCATCCTGACTCACCAGGACACGGATTCCGTCAATAATCAACGACACATCATATAATGGGGCCTATCGATTTAACGGAATAAATTTTACCGATTAGTAAGTCAAAGAAATAATAATTAATTATAGGTGTCGTTATTATTTCGGGATTAAGAGATCGTACTCCATAGTATATATCTGATATCTAATCCAATTTATGAAGTCAGTACAAAATTGGATGACCTCTCTTTTGGTCCTCCTCAATGCACACAAAGCACACTAGTGTAATTCTATGGTTTAGATAAACCACACTTAATTACACTACAACCATCCCGATGGTTTGTCCAACTCCATCTCGGTTGTGAGCCTCTTTCTTATACTTCTGCAAGGAACTTGATAACATGATCTTCTATGAGACACCACACACCATGTTATCTACAATGCCAAGTATGAGACATGTTGTCCACATACTAATATAAATATACACCGTGTGATTTTGTAATTCTCTTTTAAAATGTAAATGTATTTTAACTAAAAGCAAGGCTTTTAGTATACATCCTAACATTGCCGGCCTACAATGGCCCTACAAGTAGTATCAGAGGCTACCCACTTTAGGAGGACTAACCGTCACCTAAAGCAAGAAGACGAATGCCGGAACTAGCATTCACCCACTAAAGTTTGAAGGGGAGTTTGCGACATAGAAGCGAAAAATGAAGGTATACTTTAGAATCAATTTTGAAATTTTATTAATAATAAAATATGATTTTGAAGTGCCCATAGACGAGAATGACAAGATAAAAGAAATGAATCTCTGGAGCAAGAAGCAACAGTCAGATTCTGTAGCCAACACCATGGTTGAATTCCACCTGAAGTCAACTACATCGGCAGCTACCACTCGACAAAAGAACTCTGGGAAAAGTTCCTAGAACTTCATAAAGAGACATCAGAAGCCAAGTTGGCAAGAAGAGATCTCCTCCGAAACAATCTAACTAATCTTCGGATGAAGGAAGGAGAAACAGTAGTCGAGCTTCATGCAAAGATCAAAGAATTGATCTCTGGACTCACCAACCTCGACAAATCGGTAACACATTGCGACTCTATCCGATACACTCTCAACGCCTTCCGAAGAACCCAGGAGTGGACTTCGATAGTAGATGCCTACTACATCTCAATGGACCTGGAGGTAAGTATTCTAGAAGAAATATTTTCTACCTTCGAATATGAATCTCGATGTGTAGGATCTAGAAAGGAAATGACGGACAATATCACCCTAAACACAAGGAGGATTGAACCAGATTCGGAGTCTTCAGTAGACGAAGAAGAAACAACATTTATAGTAAAAAAATTAAACAAGATGTTTAGATCTAACAAATTTTCTAAGATGTAGAGCAAGAAATGGTCACCAAGAAAATGGCAAGTTATGTGTTACCACTGTGATGAAGAAGGCCACTTTAAAGAGTAATGCCCCAAATTGAAGAATAAAAGAAAGAAAAAGGAAAAAAAATCCAAGCACAAGAATTTAAAAGCAACATAGGATGATCCAACTTTAGAAGAATCCGAGATCGAGGCCTACACCAAACTTGCACTTATGGCAAGTCATCAAGAAGAGGATGATGAAGCATCCACCTCCGACATGAGCATTGATGAAGGGGAAGATTCAACATAAGAGATCAGCGATGAAGGGGGAGCGTCCAATTTCAGACACGACAATATGGTAAATGAGGTATGCAAGCTCCCTCCAGATAAACTGCATTATTGTATTAAGAGAGTTTGGGAGAGCTTCTGCTAGTTGCTTTTTAGATTATAGCTATACAAAAGAACTTGTAAGTATTTGTGAATGTCAGATTCTGCTATAACTTCTACAACTTTTACTAAAAAGCTGGAAGCAAGAATTTGATACTTTTTTCTGCTTTTGCATTTTTGCTTATGGTTTAGAATTAAAAGTTGACATTTATACCCTTAATAAATTTATCATTTTACATAATTACCACCACACTTTAAGATAAAATTTTATATTTTTATATAATTTATATTTTTTAGATTTTTATACATATTTTTATAAATTTATATAAATTTTGTCATTTTTTATATCTATATTTTTATTATTTTATCTCTTTTTTAAAAATATATATTATTAAAAAAATAATTTTGATATAATATTTAAAATATAATAATAAATATATAAAACATTATAGATGATGTATTAAAATTATATTTAGATAATTAATAAAAATTAATTTATATAATTTAAGGATATTATTGTCATTTAACTAAAAATTAAGCTTGGAAGCAATTATTCACCAAATACTAAAATTTGTCTTGTATCAGCTTTTGGCTTTTATTTCCAAACAATCCATACTTTAGCTTCTCACTGACTTCGAGATAATCTCTATAAAAAATCAAAAAGCAAAAGCTCTCTCATACACTCCCTAAATCTATGCTTAAAAGTGTATGCAAATTAAGAATGAAAAATATAAATTTGGAAAAGAAAGTAGCTCGTTCATATCCTTTAGAAATATACGATTCAGTAAAATGTGAAAATGAAAAATTAAAGGCACAAGTAGCTAAATTAGAAAATGACTATATATCTAGTATTTCAAATTGCTTTCAAATTCAAATTTTAGATATACTGAGAGTTTTAACTGGTATATTAGGAATCATAGGGGCCAACTTATAAAAGTATCCAAGAACTACATTCCACCAAAGTTCCTAATTAACTCTATAAGTAAAAATCTATTTTGGATTCCTAAGGCAGATTTAAATTGTTAAATTTTCTTGATAATAATTAATTTTTTCGTAATTAATAATTCATGTCTTGTTCGTCATTCTTTTGAATTTTTTTACTGAAAAAATTAAGTTTTAATTCTTTTTGTGATAGACTTCACTGTTATCTATCTATAGAAATTCTTTCGAAATTTTTTGACTGTTAAATATATTTTTATGAATTTTAATGCCTTGTTTGTCATTATTTTTTATTTTTCAATTTTGAAAATACTTAAACAATTATCTTTGAAAAACCTGAATTTGGGATCTAGACGTTACATTTTGAATGTTGTGAAATTTTTTTAGATATTTTCAAGGTCAAATATCTAGTTTTACAAATTATCTTTTCAAAAATTATGAACTTTGAAATATAAATGTAACGCCCAGAAATTTTCCAATATTTTCCAAAATTTTTTCAAAATAAAAATAAATATAAAAGTTTGTTTTAAAAGGGATTGGAGCCAAGACTCGAACCAAAGACCTCTAGTTTAGCTTAGGTTTAAATTTCCATTAAGTGGTGGTAAAGCATCACATTAAAATATGGAATCAATATTAGATAAGTGATAGTAAGCGTCCTTTATGGATGATCCTTCAAGTTCTACTTAGTATATAAAGGATAGGAAGGAGAGAAAACCAAGACCTCCTTTTCCCTGCCGTAAAACAAAAACAAAGGAGACTAGGGTTCTTGCCAAGAGGAACTAGGGTTTCTCTCCTAGTGTCAAGGGTTGGCGAATCACACAAGGAAGAGGATCCTACGTTCGGTATAGTGAGTTCTAAGCATAAGGATGTAAGTAGATCACTCACCAGTAGTAAAAGTAGTTCTCGAATCATTTCTAAACATGATTCTAAGTCTTTTTGGTGTTTGTGATCTTAGTATAGCAAGACCAAGGTCTTGATTTGCCCCAAAACAAGTTTTGGGATTATGGCACGCAAGGTATTCGATAAAAGTTCTGAGTAAGACCGAGGTCTTACTAAGTCCTAGAACGAGTTCTAGGACTAAGCTTTTATGTAAGTACAAGACCAAGGTCTTGATGTGTTTCAAAATAAGTTTTGGGAACATTACTTTTTAAGTGCAAAAGATATGCTAAGTTATGCATTTTAAATACAAGCATGAGTACAAGTTTAAGTATATTACTTTGAAAGACCGAGGTCTTTTTGGAATGTACCGGGCCAAGGCCCACAAGATCTAGGCAAGCCTAGTAGATGCTTTAGTAGGGTTCAGTGGATAGCTACCCCGAAACCTATTAGGGATGCGCGCATTGGTACTATGTCGGGCCCAAAGAAAGGATGTTTATTATTTTGAAGTATAAGAAGTATAAGAATGTAAAAGTTGTAAGTTTTCAAAAGCAAGCAATTGTTCAAGCATGTTAAGCATTTTTCATTTCAAGTAACAATTTCAAATGCAAGCATTTGTTAGAAGTGTGTTCATGAGCATATTCATGTTAGTATAGCATTTTCAGTACATATGTCTAAAAGCAAGCATTCTTTGACCAAGAGCATATTTTATATCGATTGCATATTTTGTGAGATAGGTATCTACTTACTAAGCAATTTGCTTATAGTTTGCATCCTTTTACTATAGATAAAGGTAAAGAAAGGATGTAAGACAAGGAGGCTAAAGGAAGGATGATTTGTGTAAGTGGCGGCGGAACCGCGGAGTGAGATCCTTTGGGATGAGACTTACTAGTGTTCTAAACAGTAGAACTTTATGAGTTTATTGGAGTTTCGTGATAGTAGTTAATTCGACAAAGATTATGTGTTATAATAGTAGTGTTTATTTCTGCAAAAGATTTTAAGTTTGATATGCTTGCTAAATGGAGTATGATCTGGTCCGGAGATTATGGTTATTATGATTGTGAGTCCTATAATCTTCGTGTGGTTGAGTAGAAATGTATTTATTTGGACTTGATTAGTGTTTCTGAAGTCTGGACTAAATTTCTAGATGTATCAGTCGACTGCTTTAGATAGTAGTCGACTGCCCATAAGAATTCAAGGGAACAGAAACATTGGTCGAGTGATTTCCAGGTGGAGTTGACTGCACCAGTCGACTGGTAACTCCATCAGTCAACTGGTCCTGGGCCAGATTTCGAATAGAAAGATTGGTCGAGTGAATTGGCCTAGGAGTCGACTACCACCAGTCGACTACTCAAGGAGGCAGTCGACTGATCCTGGTAGAGCAGAAAAGTAAATGTGACCTCCCTCTAAGGTTAAGGATAAGAAGAGAGGGTCGATACAATAAATTATTTTCTCATCCTTAAAAAATTTATTTTACTTTGAAATTTTTTACAGTTATCTCACTTGGATAAAAATTTGATTATTTTTTGACTAAAAAAATAAATTTTTATAATTTTTTTATCGTAAACTATAATTTTAACATTTTTTAATGTGATTAAAGGTGGAGAAGATTGGTTTAAGTTACGGGGGAAGTTTATATTTCTAATTTTTTGAATTGTATCGTCAAAAATTTATTTTTTTGATTTTAAATGTTGTTTAACCCTAACATAATTCGGGTTGATGCACATCAAAACGGAGAAGATTGTAAGTAACCTGGATAAGTTTTGATGTGGTCAACCAAGTCATGTTAGGTTTTATTGGTGTCTGATCACTGTGTCTAAGTGTACAGGCATTTTGGAGCATAGGAAGTCGAGTAGAAGACGCAGTGGTTAAGAAGGATGACACAAGAAGGGAGCTGACAGTCTCGGTGCATCAAGGGACATGGAGGTCTAGGAAGAGTACACATGTGGAGCAAAAAGAATGCGCACAATGCCCGAGGGACGAGAATCCGGGAGGAAGCACACTCGAGGAGAAGGCCAGAGGAGGGTTCGGGTGGGTTAGATCGGAGAAAACGATAGAGGGGGGGGGGGGTGAATATCGTCATAAAATTTTTGGAATACTAGAGAAGATACGCAACGGAAAATAACAGAACACGCGAACACAAATCGGTTTTACTTGGTTCGGAGTCGCGGTCGACTCATACTCCAAGGCCCACGGTCCTTGACCGTTTACTTTGGGCAATTCTATATTCGGGAAAACTTTTATAGATTGATAGTACAGATATAGAATTGAAAATTGAATTAACAACACTTTCGTAATTTAAAGTTTTACCGATGCCCGAGGTGGATCGAATTTCGGAGCAGAGGGTCGTCATCAGCCCTGGAATCTCGAAGTCAAACTTTGTCAAAGCACAGCGCTTGAGTGAAAGTGTCTGGAGCTTTGAGAGCAATGGATGTTGAAGCCTTGGGGGTGAACCCCCTTTTATAGCACCCATACGGGCGCCTGTGTCGATGGGGGCGCCTAACACGTGGCCTTCCCTGCGCGATCTCTTATCCGCAGGCTCGGTTAGTGCTTATCCATCTCCACTTGGGCGCCTGAACTGATGGGGGCGCCCGTGACCTCACGGGCGCCTGAGCTGACTCAGTCCAGAGGCTTCGTGGCTGTTTGCTTCGCTTGCTTCTGTTTTGCCTTTGCACATGGGCGCCCGTATCCATCCGGGCGCCAATATGCATCTGGGCGCCTAACCCCAGTAAGGTACCTCACTCAATTAAGGCGCCTAGCTGCAGAAAACCAGTCCTTCGATCCCTGCAACCAAGGTTAGTTCCAAAAATAAAGAAGTAAAACATATTAGCCTTTATTTACAGCCTAAGCTGTCTTGGTTCTGACTTCGGGTCTCCCAAATGGAACCCTAGGTCGAACCGACGACTACTATTCCCTCGACGGGGAACGTGTCCTTACCTACTCCTCTCAGGAGAGTTTACCTTTTGCCAACCGACTTCTCCGATTGGACTTTTGCCCAATCAACCTAACCAGGTCTTCGTGCCCAACTTCCGATCAAGTCTTCTTGCCCAACTTCTGGTTAGGTCTTCGGTGCCCAGCCTGTTGTCAGTACTTCTTTGCCCAGCCCTTTGCCAGGACTTCTTGCCTAGTATACCTAGGACTTTTCCTGCACACTCAGTAAGCTTGTTAGATCACAACACCACCTTAACTTCTGAACCTTTTGCCATTATCAAAACACAGGTTTGACTTAGGTGCTGCCTGCACCAACAATCTGATAGATGTGTATACTGAAAGACATGCTTCTTTTATATATATGAACATCTTTATTTTGAAAAGAGAATCACAACTAGACTATGTGCATATTTATATTAGTATATGCATGAAATCCAATTACTTTGAATTGTAGATAACATGGTGTGTGGAGTCACACGGAAAATCATGTTATCAGTTTCTTGCCTAGTATAAGTAGAGGCTCACAACCGAGATGGAATTGGACAAACCATCGGGATGGTTGTAGTGTAATTAGGTATGGTTGGTTTTGACCATAGAATTATACTAGTGTGCTTTGGGTACATTGAGCAGGACCAAAACCAGAGGTCAACCAATTTGTATTGACTTAATAATTGGATAAGAACCTCAGATTTATTATGGAGTACGATTCCTAAATCCCGATATAATAACGGGCACATATAATTAATTATTAGTTCTTTGATTTACCAATGGGCGAGATCTATTCTGTTAGATCGATAGGCCTGGTAAGTTGGGAAATAATATTAATTATATTGTGTGCCATTGATTATTGACAGAATTCGTGTCCTGGTGAGTCGGGATGGTGATGACCCCTTGATGAGCTCAAAAGGTTCATCGTGCTAAACCCTGCAGGTGGATTTGATCCGGCACGATGATAAGGTTGAGTGGTACTAGTCAAGGATCCAGAGGTTAATTAATTTGAATTGTCAGTAATTTAAATTAATTAACGGGCATTCGATATCTTAAACATGAGGGGATGGACGACTCGTAATAAGTGGAGCCCATATGTAAATATGGGGGTTGGTGAGGTAATTCAATGAGGGTCCTTTAGTGGAATGGATCCTCATTAATGCACCGGGTTTGGATCCATTAGCAGGCTAAGATTCAACTCCTCCTCATGATCCCTATCGTAGCCCTATAAATATCCCATGGTGGCATGGAACCAAGTTGATGATTAATCCAATAGATCACAAGAAACCTAGACCTATCCTCTTCTCTCCTCCTCCTCTCTCTCTCTCTTTCTCTCCAAGCGACACCGAATGGCAAGAGCAGTTCGTTCTCCACCGATTAATTGCATGGCTATTAATCTTTCTCCGTTTTAATTGCATTGCATGCAATTAAAAATAGCTTCTTTCCCGATTAATTGCATGCGACAAGTATTCCTTCTCCATTTAATTGTGTTGCATGCAATTAAAATTGCTTCTTCGCCCTTTGCATGCAGTTTGCAACGTGGAGTAAATTGGAGAAAATTACTCCTTGCCGTTTACATGCAATTAAAATTAATCCCAGCTATTTAATTGCATGCAATTAACAACAAGTTGTGTGCAACTTGTCTTGAGCAATATAAAAAGGGCTTACAGCTCAATTATTCGGTGAGGAATTTGCTAGGCGTGGAGAACAAGTAGCACATGCAACTTGTTCTTGAGCAATTCTAATTGCTTGGCGTGGAGAGGCGCTGTCAGTTGCCAGCGGTGGAGGAAAGGAAAGGTAGAGTTTGTATTTGAATTGTCTTCTTCTTAGGAGCAGCCTGCCGCATCTCTTTGATAAGGGATTAGTTGGCGTAAGGAGAAGGGATCATCTTGGTGACCACAGTTCTTGGTAGATCGTCGCCCACACGACGTCCAAGAGGGAAGGGTCATACGGTAGAAGATCGTAAGGTGACGGAAGGTATATTCTTCCTTGGCTCCTTTCATTATGTTATTATGTGTCTTATTCATGCACCTTGTCATTTTATATTAATTATTTAATTGTTTTGATTTTGTATCATAGCCAATAATTAAATTATTGGACCCCGACCATAAACACAAAAGCCGCCGATCAACTCGTTGTCTTTTCTGCGGTCGAACGGTCAAGCAAATTATAAGGCCGATTTTTGTAATTAGCCGAGTTGTAATTTGGATCGTTCGATACGACACGAGATGGTCGATGGGAGACGGCTCTCTATTCGGATTAAATTTTTTTTAATCCGTAGGCATAGAGAGGTCTCTCAGATCGACCAGGTATTCGCTTAGGAAACCCGCCATGCCATACCCAACACAATCTCCCCCTTTTTGATTTATGGCAACCCGGTTCAAAAAGTTAAGTTAAAGAAACAAGCAATGTAAAAGATACTTAGTTTTCTCCCCCTGAAATAAAAATTCTCCCCCTGAGTTTTTCAAAAATAATTAGGGGTTTTTGAAAACACTTCTGAGTCCTTGACTATTCTTAGAGAAACTCCAAATGATTTTTCAAGTTAGATACTTAGAAAATTTTCCAAAAAGATTTTCAAATTTAAACATTTAGAAAATTTTTCAAAAGATTTTTAAGTTTAAACACTTAGAAAATTTTCCAAAGGATTTAAGTTAAACACTTGGAAAATTTTCCAAAATAATTTTAAGTTTAAATACTTAGAAAATTTTTAAAATGATTTTATGTTTAAACACTTAGAAAATTTTCAAAAGGATTTTAAGTTTAAACACTTAGAAACTTTTCATTTTTGAAATGCTTTAGATTTGAAAACAAATACGTGTAAGTATTTTCGTTACTTTACTTTTTGAAAAAAGGAGATAAAAGTTTTGAAAAAAAATTAAAATTTGAAAAAAAAATTCTTTTCTCTCCTTTCCTTTCTCTTCCCCTTTGCCATATATCAAAAAAAATTATTATAGCAAAAAAAAATAGAGTGAAGAAAGCAAAGTTCTGTATTGAACCAACCCTAAAAATTTTACGCATAAGCTGGACTAAGTCAATTTAAATCTTCTCTTTCAGGTCCTGTCTAACCCAGTTAGCTACTTACTAACTGTCATAAATAGTAATTTTCGCTAGGGTTAGTCAAGTTAAGTGATCTGATCAAGTTAGATTTTCTAAGCTTGACACTTAACCTGATTACTGTTCAACTGGTATTTATTGCCCCAATTACTGCAGATGCACTGACTTAAAGCATCTTGAATCAAGGCATAGACCTAAGCATCTCAACCCAGTCTAGGTTGTCAACCAAAAGTACCCTAAGGTGCTTGTGAGATGCTGGCTTCTAGATCTATAGTGCATGCAGTTCTAGGGTTAGGGCTTAAGCTAAGTCCATTTGCGAAAAAAGCCCTAGTTTTGAAGGGGATATGTTTTTGAAAAAAAAAACTAAGTCGGAAAATCATTTTAAATTTCAAGACAAAAATGATTTTTTCAAACATATTAAATAACATATAAGAAATAAAACAATTTTTGGAAAAAAACACATGTAGAGCAGTCCTATTCTACTAAGCATAACCCTAACTGTCTTCTTAGTGAGCTAAACTCAGACTCAGATAAGGGTTTGGTAAAGATATCAGCTAAGTTTGACTTTGAGTCCACATTCTTATGGACTATTTCACCCCTGGCTACATAGTCCCTTACAAAGTGATGTTTAACCTCTATATGCTTTGTTCTTGAGTATTGGATTGGATTTTTAGTTAGATTGATTGAACTTATGTTATCAATGTAGACTTGGGTTTGGGTGTAATCAAGCTGGAAGTCCTTAAGAGTGTGCATCATCCATAAGAGTTGTGCCACACACTCTCCTAAAACAATATATTCTGGTTCGGTTATAGATAGAGCTACACAGTGTTGCTTTCTACTGCACCAGCTAACCAGACTATTTCCTAAAAGTTGGCAGCTTCCACTTGTGCTTTTTTGATCTAATTTGCATCCAGCATAGTTAGAATCAGAGTATCCTGACAAGTCAAAGGTTGATGTCCTAGGATATCAAATCCCTACATTTGGGTGCCCTTAATGTATCTAAGTACTCTTTTTAGGGCTGCTAAGTGCGATTCCTTAGCATAGGTTTGGTATCTAGCACACATTCCTACAGAGAATAGGATATCAGGTCTGCTAGCTATAAGGTAAAGTAGACTTCCAATCATACTTCGGTATAGCTTAAGATCTACAGGTTTACCTTCAGGGTCACTATCAATTTTTACATTTGTTGCCATAGGGGTACTTATGCTTTTGGAGTTATCCATTTTAAATTTCTTTATTAACTCCTTAGCATATTTGGATTGGTGAACATAATTCTCATATCTAGTTTGCTTAATTTGCAGTCCTAAGAAGAAATTGAGCTCACTAACTAAGCTCATTTCAAATTCATTTTCCATTATTTTTACAAATTCTTTTAAAAAGTTTGAGTTGGTCGATCCGAAAATTATGTTGTCAACATAGATTTGGGTAGTGAAAATATCTTTTTCTAAGGTTTTAACAAAAAGGGTAGAATCAATTTGCCCTTGGTTAAATTCCTTAGAAATAAAGTAAGTTGATAGGCGTTTATACCATGCCCTAGGTACTTGTTTTAATCCATAAAGTGCCTTATTAAGTTTGAAAACGTAGTCAGGTTTTTCTATGTCCTCAAAGCCTGGGGGTTGTCCTACATAGACTTCTTCTTTGATGAACCCATTTAAAAAGGCTGACTTAACGTCCATTTGTTAGAGTTTGAATCCTCTATGGGATGCAAATGCTAACAGCATTCTAATAGACTCAAGTCTGGCTACTGGGGAATAGGTTTCGTCATAATCTAACCCTTCAACTTGAATGAACCATTTAGCTACTAAGAGAGCTTTATTTCTAACTATTTCCCCTTGGTCATTTAGTTTATTCCTAAACACCCAGTTAGTATCTATAATGGATTTGTCCTCAGGTTTAGGGACTAGTTCCCAGACTTGGTTTCTTTCAAATTTGGCTAACTCCTCTTGCATAGCTATGATCCAATCAGGATTAGGTAAGGCTTCCTCTATAGTCTTAGGTTTAATTTTCGAAATTAGTGCAATCTGACTAAGATTTCTATAGGAAGACCTAGTTCTGACTCTTAAGGTTGGATCACCCACAATTTGATCAGAAGGGTGACTGAGTCTGGGTTTCTTGGTTCTTCTAGAACTTGGTTCAGCATCAGGTCTGGCTAGACGGTTTGATTCAATATTTTGTTCAACTATTTGGGTTGGTTCAATTATTGGTTCAGTTGATGCAGTAGATGGTTCAAGAGTTAGTTCATTTAGAAGTTCAACTAGTGGTTCAACTGATGGTTCAATTGTATGCTCATTTCCTCTTGATCGATATTTGATAGGTTCAGGTTTTGATTATCAGATTTTGGATTAGTGTCCTCATCAAAGATTAAATTCGTTGTTTCTTCAATTTTATTAGTTTGCTTATTGTAGACCCTATAGACCCTACTTGTTGTTGAATATCCTATGAATACTCCTGGAGTTGACTTAGACTGAAATTTACCTAGGTAGTCCTTGGTGTTTAGGATATGTACTTTGTACCCGAAGACCCTTAGGTAATGTAGGTTTGGCAGTCTATGGTAATATATTTCATAGGGAGTTTTATTGTGTCTTTTGATAATTAGGATCCTATTTTGGATATAGCAAGCCGTACTTATTGCTTCTGCCCAAAATTGCTTAGCTAGGTTAAATTCATTCAGCATTGCCCTAGCGGCTTCCTGTAGGGTTCTATTCTTTCTTTCTACTATCCCATTTTGTTGGGGGTTCTAGGACAAGAGAATTCGTGAATATACCCATTTATCCTACAGAATTCCTCAAACCTTTGATTCTCAAACTCTCCCTCGTGATCACTCCTCAGTCTTTTAATTTTGGTATCATTTTGATTTTAGATTATCTTACATAAGTCAATAAACAGGTTTAGGGTTTCATCCTTAGTTTTTAGGAACCTAACCCAGGTAAACCTAGAGTAATCACCGGTAATGACTAAGCAATACCGGTTTCCGCTTAGTGACTTGGCTCCATGTGAATCAAATAGGTCAAGGTGCAGGAGCTCAAGTGTGGTTTGGGTTAGGTCTAATTGAATTTGCTTGTGATTAGACCTGGTTTGTTTACCTTGGTTACATGAGTCACATATCGTGTTTTCGTAGTCTTAATTTTTGGTACTCCTTTAATTAGACCAAGTTAGATGACTTTTGAAATTAGTCTAATATTAGTGTGACCTAATCTCCTATGCCAGAGGTTGGATTCTTCTAATTGAGTTAAGAGGCATTTAGGTACTAAGGGTAGATTTATAGTATAAACATTATTTTTCCTAGTACCCTTAAGCATGACTTCTGAGTCTTGAAGGTTTCTAATCAGGCAGTCAGAGTTGGTAAATGTAACTACATAGCCAGTATCACATAATTGACTTATACTAAGTAAATTAAATTTGAAGTTCTCAACCAAGAGTACCTTTTTAATCACAAAATTGGATTTGAGTTCAATGTTACCTGACCCAATGACTTTGAGTGTAGCATTATTGCCCAATGCTACTGAGCCTAGGTTCTTGAACTTGAGTTTGGTGAATTTCAATTTGTCTCCAGTCATGTGTCTGGAGCATCCGCTATCCAACATCCATTGGTCCAAATCTTTATGTTCCTATACATAAAGTATTTATTGATTTGGATCCAATTAGAATTAAGGATAGCTTAAATTGATTTTCACAACCTATTCTGTCTCACCCAATCTAATGTTATCAATCACGTTAACCTTATGGGTTTTGTGAGACAGGTTTGAATAGAAATGAAGATTTTAATTTGAAATCATGGTTAATTTTAAAAGGTTAAATTAATTTTCAAAAAAATTTAATTAAGTTTTAATTTTATTTTGAAAAGTGGTTGAATCTAAGATTAATTGAAATTTGTGTTAGATTCAAATCTGACAATAGTAAAGTGAATTTGATTTTCAATAATTGACTTCCAGGTCTTGGCGAGACACTAGGCCTTCTTTGGCCGTAGCCTTATTGGATCATCAACCCTTTCCTTGACAAAGTCTTTTATTAAAAATTCATTTTCAAGTTACTCTTTAAAAGATTTTCGTCTAACTAGTTTGGGTCTTGGATCGGTAGCTTCGGCTAGTTCCACCATAATGGTTTCCCTAACGTACTATCATCTCACCTTCACCCAATACTAGGTTGTTCAAATTTCAACTAAGTCATTTTGTCCTTAGTCTAACCAGTCATAGATCTAAACATGGTAATTTGCAAAAAGAAATAAACAAGCAAGCATGCAATTAAAGAATTAAGCAAAAAAAATTATTTAATTATGAAAATCATTTTTATATTGGCTCCCCCTGGACTAAAGCCACGATAATGATTAGGTAAGATGTGAATCTTATACTTGGGGATCCAATACTGGTTTGGTCCAGCTTGGTTGTTCAAGCAAAGCTTGGGGACCCATGCTTGAACTTTGGCTCTAGGTTGGTTCAATACAGCATAATATGACCGTTGTCTCGACTTGGTTCGATACCCTAACCCAGATCGATTAAGAATGGATTTCTATTTTCCAAGGACCATGTCAAGACCCTTGGAACCCGAAGTAAATCGTTCTAAAGCCACTCTGAGCTCCTTGACCTGAGTTTTCAAGGAGGAGTTCTCTTTCTCAAGCTTTTCAACTTGAGTAGAGTTTCCTTCTTGAACCTTCTCGGTCAAGGATCTAGAGTCGGCTTCCTCTTTCAGGCGTTTTACTTCCTGTCGGAGGGATTCGACCCGGATTTTGGCTTTCGCCAGGTTACAAGATAAATACGTAATTAATTTAGATAATTCAACTTCGGAATAACCTCTTACCGTTATTTGGCCATTTTTCGAGATTGTGAGCCTTCCGTCGTCTGGCTCCGATTTCGATCCGGTGCCGATGTCTTCCGAAGTGGTTAAAGCGAGAAGATTTGATTGTGGGGCCTCTTCTTCTTCTTCGGAGGAAGATTCATCCCAAGTGGCTTGGAGAGCCTTCTTCCTTCGAGTCTTCTTGGCTTCCTTCAGATTGGGGAACTCTGATTTGTAATGACCCTTCTTGTTGCATTCATAGCAAGTAACATTCAGTTTGGTTTTTGAAGTTGAAGGTTCAGCTGGATCTTCCTTTCGTCGGCTTGCTTTCCTTCTGTTGGTTTGATGCTTCAGCTCCTTGTAGTAGTCCCGAGCTAGCCGCACCAACTTAGGTCGATCCCCTTCACTATCTTCTGAGTCTGTTTTCGAGTCAGACTCGGGTGCAAGTTGAGGCTTCTTTTTGGTGACTTTTCCTTGGGGTTTACCTGTAAGAAAAGCAATACTTTTCTCGGCCATAGTGCAGTTAGTCTGTTCATGTAATTCTAATTCTGAAAAAGTTCATCTAATTTAATTTTTGAAAGGTCCCTGGAAACCTTGTAAGCATCTACCATAGATGCCCATAGAGTATTCCTTGGGAATGCGTTTAAGGTATACCTGATTAGGTCACGGTTCTCTACCTTGTGACCTATTGTGTGCAGTCCGTTCATCAGCTCCTGGATTCTAGCGTGGAGCTGTGCTGCTGATTCGCCTTCGTTCATTTTTATTGTGTAGAGTCTATTTAGCAATAGATCTCTTTTACTAATTCTGGTGTCGGAGGTACCTTCGTGCAGCTCAATCAGCTTGCTCCAAAGTTCTTTGGCGCTGTTGAAGGGACCCACCCGGTTCAGCTCTTCCTTGGTTAATCCGCACTGGAAAGTCTGGGTTGCCTTTGCATCAGCCTCGATCTTCTTCTTCAGCGAGGCATCCCATTCAGAGTAGTGTTGTGCCACTCCTTCTGCGTTCTTAGGGATCTCAAGACCAGATTGGATAATTATCCACATATCCACCTGAGTTTTCAGGTGGACTTCCATCCTGCTTTTCCAGTAGGAGAAATCTTCTCCATTGAAAAACGGTGGTCTGGCGTGCTGAAACCCTCTTGCATGGCCATAATAATTTTTGAAAAAAAAAACAGAGAAAACTTGTTCCAAGACTTGGTCTTGGATTAGTAGTGCGGAAGAAAATTAATAGAAATGAAAAACGATCGAGTGGTGTTGCACCAACCTCGATTAACGAGAAAATTCGAAAAAAAGAAAAAAAATTAAAATAATTTCGTAAAATCCGAAAAAACTCTCAAATTGGTGGATGCAGCAAATTTGAGCCACCCGCTCTGATACCACTTGTTGGATCGGAGAAAACGATTGAGGGGGGTGAATATCGTTATAAAATTTTCGGAATACTAGAGAAGATATGCAGCGGAAAATAACAGAACACACGCGAACACAAGTCGGTTTTACTTAGTTCGGAGTCGCAGTCGGCTCCTACTCCAAGGCCAACGGTCCTTGACCATTTACTTTGGGCAATTCTATATTCGGGAAAACTTTTACAGATTGATAGTATAGATATAGAATTGGAAATTGAATTAACAACACTTTCGTAATTTAAAGTTTTACCGACGCCCGAGGTGGATCGAATTTCAGAGCAGAGGGTCGTCGTCGGCACTGGAATCTCGAAGTCGAACTTTGTCGGAGCGCAGCGCTTGAGCGAAAGTGTCTGGAGTGTTGAGAGCAATGGATGTTGAAGTCTTGCGGGTGAACCCCCTTTTATAACACCCATATGGGCGCCTGTGTCGATGGGGGCGCCTAACACGTGGCCTTCCCTGCGCGATCTCTTATCTGCAAGCTCGGTCAGCGCATATCCTGTTGGGACCGGGTGCATGTTGACAAGGATACGGGTTCGTAAAATTTCAAATATTTACGTGCAGCGGAAGAATTAGCATAAAATAATTTCTTAAATTATTTTAACCTCGTATCTAGCATGCAACCTTATGATGTGTGGACATGATCATAAATTAAAACTTTGCGGAAAAGTAAACTAATTTACCAAGTACCTCGCGTAACTCGAAGTAAGGGACGAGATCCAACCGTAGCGTCCCTTGGAAGCTTCGCCTCTATTCGCGTCCACGCCGAGTTCTCTTCGGGATGACTTCGCAAAGTCACGAGTTTTGCGCCAACGAGAACTACTAGATTCTCTAAAGGCACAACTAGAAGATCAAGAGAGAAGAAAGGAAACTAACCACCAAGAAACGGAATCTAAATTCCGGGAAGAAAGGAGATGCGACCCGCTTCTTCTTCTTCTTGTTTGGCTCCTTCTTTGTGTTGGCAACCCACGGCAACTCTTGGAGAAGAAGGTGCTTCAGCCCTAGGAAGAGGAGGCACCAGCCCTAGGGTAAACTAGGGGCGCCGGCCCTAGGTGGGAAGGAGAAGGGGAGGAAGAGAATAAGAGAGAGAGAGGGAGAGAATTAATCTCTTGATTTAGGAATTCAAGCCTAGCCTTGGTTCCTTTATATAGTAACCTCTCCCTTGCCAAGTCTCCCTCTTAATGGAATTTTTATAAGAAATTTATCCTATAAATTCTCTTATTAATTATTCCGTTTAAGCCAAGTTTTATTATAACTAACTTTATAATAAAACAAATACCTTCTCTCCTTTTATTATGGAATAAATTTTATAAGAAATTTATAAACTTTCTTATTATGGAAAAATCAATTCATAATTGATTTTATAAAATTAAAATAAACCATTCCATGGATCATTTTAATTTCCATTAAAAGAATAAATTTCTATAAATTTATTTATATAAATTTCTTTACACAAATTTATTTATCCATAATTTATAAAACAAATCGTGCTAGATTTATTTTATTAATTAAACCAAATAAATTGGTTTATCCTCCTTTTAATGGCCGGCCAAACCAAAGAGGGTTGGCACCCTCTTTGGCCGGCCAAACCGAGCCGAACCGATCGCGAATTAAACTCATTTAATTCGCCCAATAAGCCTTCAAAAGACTTAGCCATTTTAAGTTTCCGTTGCGCCTCTGATTAACTCAGATTCGACTTATTTCTCTTGATTGGAAAATCCAATTTTCAACTCATTTTAAATCCCTCGGATTACTCGTAGTGCGTGTGACTAAATAGGCTTTCGATTTATGTTGGCCGTCTATAATCAACTAATTATAGAACGATCATGAGTGGCACCTAGTAGTACATCATGACCCCCAATTAATCGAAAGATCAACGGTTTGACCTCAGAAGTAATTCTGAAACCCTTCAGCAGCTCTAATGAATCGTGCCTCATTCCCTTCACCATCTTATACCCACTTGGTTCAGGACATGGTCTGTGTGTGTCAGTCCCCACTAGGCTGACTATGTCACACCTAGCCCAAGTCACGTTCTCTCATCCTTTGGATTTCTAATTACTCTCATGTATTTAAGAGACTCATACTCTAAACATGACATGCTCTGGCCAGAGGCTTTGAGTAACAATCCGACGATAGGCCTGGGTATACATCTCCTCGCAAGGAGTGGTGAATCCTTTGTAGGCTGTCCAAACATCTTCGGGCACTTCGGCTTATACCCAATCATCCTGGGTCCACACCTCCTTGGAGATGCTTGCTTAAGATGTTAAAGTATATGTCTTCATGACCAAGATGACTTGAACACCGGAAGTCAAAGGAACATCGCACTTAAGCTGCAGTAAGAACTTCATTGACATATCTATATAGATTACCATATGAAGTTTTACAGCTAGTCACTCCAATGAACTAGTTCCCTTAACTAGCATCCATGTTTATCTCCGGACATCCCAATGTCACCAGCCAGTGAGAATCAGCTGATTAGAGAATAACCCATGCTAGTCTCAACAGAATTGATATTGTCCGTTTTTATCAATTCATCAACTAGGGATATTTTCAATACTTCACAATTGCACATTTAGAGATAATCACTAGTTGTGATCCCACCACAAATTCTC
Source organism: Boesenbergia rotunda (assembly GCA_024364735.1). Classification (NCBI taxonomy): domain Eukaryota; kingdom Viridiplantae; phylum Streptophyta; class Magnoliopsida; order Zingiberales; family Zingiberaceae; genus Boesenbergia; species Boesenbergia rotunda. The sequence goes on along the minus strand of JAGFNQ010002877.1, from coordinate 429,528 downwards.
TTATGCTGTGAATTGTATTGCGGACATTCAGTAGATGAGTTTAAGATCCCAATCAAATACACAAACATGTATACTCAAATAGTGAATTATCATTTATTAAAATAAATGTTTACAATCATAAGGCGATTGCCTTAGGACACTTCTCTCATAATACTAACATATCCATCTCCACTTGGGTGCCTGAACTGATGGGGGCGCCCGTGACCTCACGAGCGCCTGAGTTGACTCAGTCCAGAGGCTTCGTGGCTGTTTGCTTCACTTGCTTTTGTTTTGCCTTTGCACTTGGGCGCCCGTATCCATCCGTGTGCCCGTATGCATCCGGGCGCCTAACCCCAGTATGGTACCTCACTCCATTGAGGCGCCTAGCTGCAGAAAACTAGTCCTTCGATCCTTGCAACCAAGGTTAGTCCAAAAACAAAGAAGCAAAACATGTTAGCCTTTATTTACAGCCTAAGTTGTCTTGGTTCAGACTTTGGGTCTCCCAAATGGAACCCTAGGTCGAACCGACGCCTACTGTTCCCTCAACGGGGAACGCGTCCTCACCTACTCCTCTCAGGAGAGTTTACCTTTTGCCAATCGGCTCCTCCGGTTGGACTTTTTCCCAATCAACCTGACCAAGTCTTCATGCCCAACTTCCGGTCAGGTCTTCTTGCCTAACTTCCGGTCAGGTCTTCGGTGCCTAGCCTGTTGCCAGGACTTCTTGCCCAGTCCTCGACCTAGACTTCTTTGCCCAACTTTCGGTCATGTCTTCTTGCCCAGTCCTCGATCAGGACTTCTTTGCCCAGCCCTTTGCCAGGACTTCTTGCCTAGTGTACCTAGGACTTTTCCTGCACACTCAGTAAGCTTGTTAGATCACAACACCACCTTAACTTCTGAACCCTTTGCCATTATCAAAACACAGGGTTGACTTAGGTGCCGCCTGCACCAACACCCAACTCTGGAAGGCTCGAGATCACTGAAGAAGACCTGCTGGAAGACTGCTTAATAGGATGTTGACCAGTCAACACATGGGCCTGACTCAACCCGGACGACCGAGTATGTGGGAACCCCCATTGACTCAGGCGCCTATATTTTCGGGCGCCTGAATCGACTCGGGCGCCTGAGAATTGAAGATTCATCCAAAAGTGGTCGTTTCGCAGCTGTTGTGACATGGATAATGTTTGACCATGTGTCAGCTGCCTATATGCACTCGGGCGCCCGAGAAGCGCCATATCAGCATCTCAATAGACTTTCACATGAGTTATAAATAGACCCCTGAACTCAGTTCATTTCAACAATCCAATTGTAAACAATTTTTTTTTGTATTTTCATTCTTTCTCTGAGTTTTTTTATTGTGTAAGAGGCTTCTCTCCCCACAAGGAGTATTATGGAGATTGTGCTATATTTTCCTTGGATTAGCAATTACCCAAGTTGCAACCAAGTAACTCTTTTCTTAGCTCTGTCCTTTTTATTTATTCTATTTATACTATTATTACTGTGAACTAACCATCTTTGTTAAGTCAAACAAAAGATCGAGTATTACTTTTTAGGGAAAATTTAACCCCCCCTCTTGCCAGCCTACAAAGGTCCTATGAAAAATCCAATACAAGTTGTTGTTTCTTAATCCTAGCTCTAGGGGCTATTTATAGCCCAACAGTCAAAGTGACCATTTGCTGACATGGCATTTAGTGTGCCTTAGATGCAACTTAGGACGCCCTGGTGGATAAGTTTTATCCACGTAGCAGCAATAGCTTAACGGCTACTATTTACTTATGGAGTGCCGGTTCTAACTGTGGGCACCTTAGTTCAAACTAGAGCACCCTCAGTTGGAACTGAGGCACCCTTGTGCCTTTCAACTGCACCTCCAACTTCTGCATCTGAGGCGCTTTAAGTCAGAACTGAGACTCCTCGGGTCTTTAAGGTTAGCCTTCGAGTTGACCTTTTTTGACTTCGCTTGTTTGGGTGATGCTTCGGTTGTCCAGCGTTGAGTATTCCAAAACACAACTCTAACCTTCTCCTTGAATAAGCTTACTATTGGTGCAATCGACCCAAGTTTGATTGGGTAGATCATGAGTTTTGATGTGTGTATCAATATCATTTAGTTAGGTTTTCATATTGGTTTGATGTGTGTGGTTGAGTCTTGCAGGACTTGGTGAACCACACATGAGGAACAACGGAGTGAAGCATCCAAGGGACAAGAGCCGAAGGAAGAGGACTTTAAAGGGCGAGCCGAGGAAGTAGACTTCAAAGGCATACGCGAAGGATGACATGGAGACAAGCAGCAGGCTTGTGTGCGTATCCGAGGGACAAGAGCAGAAGGAAAAGAACTTCAAGGGGCAAGCCGAGGAAGTGGACTTCAAGGCATACACGAAGGATGAACTCCGGAGAGGTTGAGAGTGAGTTTGTAAGTTGAGCAGTCGACTGGCAAGGGATTGATCCACTGAGAAGGAGAAAGCATTAGCCAGAGATTTCCAGGGATTGATCCACTGAAGGATCAAAGGTTCTTCCACCTCAAGGCCACGCCGTGGAGTAGGAGCAAACAATTTCCGAACCACGTAAGAGGTTAAGTGTTAGCATTGATTTTAATTGTAGTTTGCATTTCCGCTTGTGCACTAACCGTGTAGGAAGAAATTAACGAATTTAGGCCATCAAGCTATTCACCCCCCTCTAGCCGGTCCATCGGTCCCAACACTTACTCCTCGGCTTCTCATTCCTCGGACATTGCGCACGCCCGTCTCATTTGCTAGGGAACTCTTCAGCAGCTTCTCACCCTCAGATGCGCCGAGCCCGTCGACTCCTTTCCTGTGTCATCCTTCTCGCTCGCTACATCTTTTGCTTAACTTCTTTTACTCCTAAGCTCATGTACACTTAGACACAATGAACAAATACTATAGGACCTAACTTAACTCAGTTGACCACATCAAAACCAACCCGGGATACTTACACCTTGTTGTTGGTCGTAGAGTCTTCTCTTTGCTTTTTTGCATCAGAGATATTCTTTAATTTCACCTAAGTCCTTGTTCTTTGGTGCTTCGAACCTATACTTGATTATAAATAAGATGTCGAAGTCAGTTTTGAAAAATACCTCCATCTTTTCTTCTAGGCGGTGAATTGTCCCTTAAACTTTGGTGGGTGAATGCTTGATTCAACCATCTTCTTGTTGCTTTAGTCTGTGGTTAGTCCTTCTAAGGCGGTTGAGCTCTGATATCAATTGTTGAATCAAGTTTGACTAGTTAGAGGGGGTGAATAACCCTAAAATGAAATTAACATTTCTCTTACTTTCTACTTAGCAAGGACAAATACATATTAATTAATCAAAATAAATAACATAAAAAATAAAGGGACTCAAAGAAATACTTGATTATAACTTAAGTGGTTATTAATCCAAAGCAAATGAAGCTCACTAATGAAAACTCCTTTGACAATGTTGGAGGCGGAGAAGCACCTTATAGTAGTTTAAAAAGCTCACAAACGATTATAGAAAATGAATATAGAGTGTTGTCCATAACTCCTAGATTTAGGGGAAATACATTTTTGAAAATTTTGTTTGAATTGTCAAAATATATTTTGAAACGAAATATTTGAAAATTTTCTTAATTTCTTAAGTAATTTTAAAAATTTTCTTAAGTTTCAAGATTATTTTTGAAAACATTTAAGTACTTAAGTAATTTTTGAAAAAAAAATTCTTAAGTGCCAAAAGTGTTTCTTGAATAAATTTTGAAAATGTTGGTGCAAGTTGCATCAATGATGTTTTCCTCTAAGTGTTTTAATGTTTGACAATACACTTAAGTCAGTGATACATTGAACAGACAAAGGGGAGCAAAGGAGGAGTAACCTAAGTGGAAGAAAAGTCCTAGTTAACCTAGGCACTAAGTCCTGATCGAAGATTGGACACTAAGTCCTGGCAAAGGGCTGGGCACCGAAGACCTGCTCGGAAGGTGGGCACAAAGTCCTGGTCGAGGACTGGGCAAGAAGACCTGGCCGAGGGTTGGGCACCGAAGTCCTGGACTTAGGGTTTGGGCACGAAGTCTTGGTCCGAGGGACTGAGCAACTTAGCTGAGCGATGACTAAGGACAAAAGTAGAGACGGGTCAGGGTTCGGGTGTCTCGAGATCCGGAAGTATCGGAAGCTAAGCTAAAGTCCACCCGAAGGACTGGGTGGCAACCGTCTCCTGAATCGAGTAGGTGAAAGGCGCGTTCTCGGGGGTGGGAACTTGCGTCGGTTCGACCTAGGGTTTCATGGAAATCCGAAGTCTGAACCAAGTCCTTAAGGCCCAGGGAGGTTCAAGCACCCAGCCCAAAGAGTAAAAACACAGGTTCGTGTGGTAAGCAGAATAGGCTTCCATTCGGGCGCCCGGGACGAATCAGGCGCCCAAGTTGAAAGCTGTATTTGCTGTTTCGAGGTTGAAACATAGATAAGCCTTCACTCAGGCGCCCGGGAGGTCCCAGTTGCCCTGGTCAGAGGTTTTATTAGCTGCGACGAGGTCGGCGCAGGGATAAGGTTTGACTGAGTTTGTAGGGGCGCCCCCAACGTATCAGGCGCCCGTATGAAGCCTATATAAGGGGCTTCGACCTCTCTGCTTCAAACACAACTTCTGAAAGTGATTCTGAGCATTCTGACTGACGACAACGCGCTAAAGATGAGGCTCTACGACCAGGAGGCTCCAGGAGGAAGTGCGCGGCAGTTCGGAGGTCCAGATTGGCCGAGTTTCAAACTCTAGTTGTTCGGTTTGCATTTATTATTCTGTACTTACTTTGCTATACTTTTGATTGTACTTCTACACTATAAGACGGGTTTTCTCCGCCTCTGGAAATTCCAGAAAGGAGACCAATAGTGGACTCACGCCGAGTACATAGGCCTTGGACGTACTGACCCTGGGGGGTTGGCAACCAAGTAAATAAATCCCGCTGTGTCCTTGTGTTCTTTCTATTTTATTTTCCGCTGCACTAACACTCTGAGTCCAGTATGAACGAAAGTCTTACGAAGTTTCCTAAAAAGTTTTTACAGTCAATATTCACCCCCCCCTATCGACGGCACTGATCCTACAATTGGTATCAGAGCCAGGCCGCTCTTCACCTGACTAACCGCCGACGGAGCAACGACGCCAGGAGTTGAGGGGGAGCCCAGGGGTGAATCAGGTATATTTTATTTTAGATGTCAAATTTTAAATTCCATGTTATATGCTCCACGTGCAGGGAGAGAGGGCACTATAGTTTTAGATGTCAAATTTTAAATTCTATGTCAAATTTCAAAAATTATATCCTTTTGAAAATTGTTTGACTCACACAAATAGACATAAGCCTCTTAGGACAACACTAAAGTTCCTTAGGGCACTTTGATAGAGTCAAACAGTGTCGGGTACAGGGGAGTTTTTCTTATTTTTTTTTGAAAATACTTTTCGAAAACTGTGCTTTAAATCATTATCACTTGTGTTTCCGAAAAATTATATTTTCAAAAATTACCTGTTGCTTTGACTTTGATAAACCCTAAAGACACAGAGGATGGTCCACTTCATGATCTAAAAAGGTCTCCTAGGATGTGTCAAATTTAGGGAGAGTCTGAGTCAAACTTCTGAAAAGTTTTCTTTAATTATTGGTTTTGAAATTATTAGATAATTCCTTTTGATCTGAACTAAACCCTAATGACTTAGAGGAAGAGTACTTGTGGTCAACAAGATTCCCAGGACTGGGTCAAATTTATGGGGAGGTCAAATTAAAAGAATTATTGAAATATTTCAAATGTTTTCATGCGCGACATTTTCAAATCCTTTTGAAAACATACGTATCCTTTCAAAGACTATCATTTTAATAATTTTTCTTTAAAAATTCTATTATTTTCTAAAATTCATCTAATTTTAATCAATTTGAAATAATATTTTTCTTGAGTTTGAAAAATTTTTCAGGACACTTAGGAAAATATCCTTGTAGTCAACAAGGTTTCATATGATTGTGTTAGACTAGAAGATAAACCAAGTCAGGTAAAATATTATGTCTTCAAAAATTCATAATAATTTCAATGTACTTATGTTTTTCAAAATTCTAACATTTTTCAAAGTACCTATACTTCCAAAATAACATAATATTTTTTTTCAAAAGTACTTAGATTTTCAAAAATGCATAATATTTTTTTTTCAAAAGTACTTATACTTCTCAAAATTCATTTTTTAAAAAAAGTACTTAGATTGTCAAAAATTACATAATGTGTTTCAAAGATCATTTTTCAAAATATTTGTAACTTTCAAGGCTCATAGTATTCTTTCAAAAATACGGTATTTTCTCAAAAAGTGAAATATATCTTTCAAAATACAAAGCTATCTCAAAATGCACTAGTGAAAATCATTTTATAATTACTTTGTTTTATACTATGCCTTCAAAAATTACACCAACTACTTTCAAAAAGAACCAAAGGTATCCATTGTTGGTGCAAGTATTTTTGTTTTTTTTTATGTATGACAAAGGGGGAGAGAGATACGCCTTAAGTTAGAAATTTTTTCTTTTCTCTTCCCAAAGGATCAAAAAATCAAAATGCTTTTCAAAAAGGGGCGAGAGTGAAAGTTAGAATTTTTTTTCCTATTTTTCCCTAGAGGATCAAAAATGAATTTTCAAAACTTAGATCAGTTTTTTCATTTGATCCCAAGAGTTAAAGTTTAGCCCTTTAAATAAATCTAACTTAAGTTATTGTCAAATATCAAAAAGGGGGAGATTGTTGGTGCAAGTTGCATCAATGATGTTTTCCTCTAAGTGTTTTAATGTTTGACAATACACTTAAGTCAGTGATACATTGAACAGACAAAGGGGAGCAAAGGCGGAGTAACCTAAGTTGAAGAAAAGTCCTAGTTAACCTAGGCACTAAGTCCTGATTGAGGATTGGGCACTAAGTCCTGGCAAAGGGCTGGGCACCGAAGACCTACTCGGAATGTGGACACGAAGTCCTGGTTGAGGACTGGGCAAGAAGACCTGGCCGAGGGTTGGGCTCCGAAGTCCTGGTTCGGGGAATTGGGCACTAAGACCTGGCCGAGGGTTGAGCACCGAAGTCCTGGACTTAGGGTTTGGGCACGAAGTCCTGGTCCGAGGGACTGAGCAACTTAGCCGAGTGATGACTAAGGATAGAAGTAGAGACGGGTCGGCGTTCAGGCGTCTCAAGATCCGGAAGTATCGGATGCTAAGCTAAAGCCCACCCAAAGGACTGGGTGGCAACCGTCTCCTGAATGGAGTAGGTGAAAGGCGCGTTCTCAGGGGTGGAAACTTACGTCGGTTTGACCTAGGGTTTCGTGGAAATCTGAAGTCCGAACCAAGTCCTTACGGCTAATATTGTATGTATATTTGCTTTGTGTTTGTGTATCTTGCAGGTACCAAGAATCGAAGACAAAGCAGGCAAGTGGCTGGAAAAAAGCCAACCCAGGCGCCCCTATGGATGGGGACGCCCAGATCAATGAAGGGAACCCAGTCTTGGGTTAAAAACCTTGAAGCCAGGCGCCCAGGGAGGATCAGGCGCCCATCCCAAAGAGTAAAAACACAGGTTCGTGTGGTAAGCAGAATAGGCTTCCATTCGGGCGCCCGGGACGAATCAGGCGCCCAAGATGAAAGCTGTATTTGCTGTTTCGAGGTTGAAACATAGATAAGCCTTCACTCAGGAACCTGGGAGGTCCCAGTCGCCCTGGTCAAAGGTTTTATCAGCTACGGTGAGGTCGGCGCAGGGATAAGGTTTGACCAAGTTTGTAGGGGCGCCCCCAACGTATCAGGCGCCCGTATGAAGCCTATATAAGGGGCTTCGACCTCTCTACTTCAAACACAACTTCTAAAAGTGATTCTGAGCATTCTAACCGATGACAACGAGCTAAAGATGAGGCTCTATGACCGGGAGGCTCCAGGAGGAAGTGCGCGGCACTTCGGAGGTCCAGATCGGCCGAGTTTCAAACTCTAGTTCTTCGGTTTGCATTTATTATTTTGTACATACTTTGTTATACTTTTGATTGTACTTCTACACTATAAGACGGGTTTTCTCCACCTCCTAAAATTCTGGAAGGGAGACCAATAGTGGACTCACACCGAGTACATAGGTCTTGGACGTACTGACCCTGGGGGGGTTGGGAACCAAGTAAATAAATACCACTGTGTCCTTGTGTTCTTTCTATTTTATTTTCTGCTACACTAATACTCTGAGTTCAGTACGAACGAAAGTCTTACGAAGTTTTCAAAAATGTTTTTACAGTCGATATTCAGCCCCCCTCTATCGACGGCACCGGTCCTACAGAAAATACTTAAGTAAGTTTCAAAATAATTTTTGAAAAAGTTTGAAACATAAGTTTGGAAAGTACTTATGTAGTTTAAAAAGTAATTTTTGAAATATTTTCTTAAGTGTCAAAGAAAATTTTGAAAAATTAAGCTTTAAAGTAATTTTTTAAATACTTTTTGTAATTGTCAACAATTTCAAAAATTAAGTTTGAAACTTATGTTTTGAATGCACTTTAATAATTTTTGAAAAATAGTATTTTTTGAAAGATAAGTTTTGAAGTTACTTAAATAACTTTTGAAATAATATTCGATAAATTAAGTTTCAAAATAAGTTTTAAATTAGATGCTTCCCTTAAATTAATATTTTCTTTTGAAAAGTTGCCCTACAGTCCAAGCATGAAAAGGTTCTAGAAAAGTCTTTATATGAAATTTCCAACTTTGGTTCATAGATGTTTATCATAAGATATCAGCTTTTGGACTAGAGTTGGTAAAGTTGAGTGTTAGGTTTTATACTTGCTCAATTTGATCAATTTATGTTTAAACCCTTTGATTTATATCGATGCACAGAACAAAGCATTTGAAATTTAGGCTTGATCCTAAGCATCTCACTCATTTCTAGATTTTATCAAACACAAGCAAGGAACCCTAATAAGCTTGTAAGATGCTGGCTTTCTAAAACTATAGGTGCATGCTTACTATGGTAAGACCTAGGCTAGTTCCATTTGTAACTTGAGTTTTGAAAAGACAATTTTAAAAGATAGAGTATTAAAAGAAAGTAAAAGAATAAAAATCTAATCTATAAAATACATTCCTAGCTGTCTTCTAAGATTACTAAATTCATATTCAAGTAAAAGTTTAGTGAATATATCATTTAAATTTGATTTAGATTTAATATAGTTAAGTTTAATATTTTCTTTTGTAACATGATCTCTAATAAAATGATGTTTAACTTTTATGTGTTTAGTTGACATTTGAGTTTTGGTTTAGGTAGATTTATTAAGTAAATATTATTTTGTCTTACTCCTTTTAAGAGTATATTACTTGATTCAATGTGTTTTATTAAGCCTTCAGTGGATAGAAATTTAACTATACATTTAGCATCACATAGTTGACTTATGCTAAATAGATTAAAGTCAAAATTTTCAACAAGTAAGACATTTCTAATTGTTAAATGTGAGTTTAATTGACTATCACGTATTTCAATTACCTTAAGTTTGTTATTGTTTCCAAAAACAATTGAACCTAGATTCTTTAATTTAATATTGGTAAATTTGTGTGAGTTTAATATTGATCCAGTCATATGTCTGAAGCATCATCTATTCAGTATCAATAATCCAAATCTTTAGGTTCCTACACAAAAATTAGGAGTTAGACCAAAGGTTTGGTTTGATGGATTTATTTATCCTAGTTCATCTCATTGGTTCTAGGTTGTCAATCAAAGTACAACATAGTCCCATATTGAAAACACATGGGAAAGATCATGAGATTATAAGGGAAAGATATCTCCATTGATATGTGACCTTTTGGGTAGAGCCCAAGAACAAAATCATGAGGTCTTAGGCTCAAAGTGGGCAATATCATACCATTGTAGTAATATCTAAATTCTTTTTGATCCTAACAATTGGTATCAGAGCCCGGACTGCCAGAAAGTCTAACCACCAATTATGCACAAGAGCAATGGTCTAATTAAATCATATGGGTAAGCCTAGAACAAAGGAAGTATAGGCTCCTGTGTATTGATCAAGAGGACCAGACACTAGCTAGAGAAGTCCTAGTTGCGGCTAGGCAATGAAGTCATAGTAGGTCGGGTGGACCGAGGCGCAGAAAGTGCTGGTGGGTCGAGTATCGAACATCAAATGGAAAGACTTTTTGCTTGAGGGGGATTGTGGTCTTTTGTTTGAAGGGAGATTGTTGAGGTTGCATGGTTGCAAACATAGTCCCACATTAAAAAACACATGGGAATGATCAGGGGCTTATAAGGGAAAGATATCTCCATTGGTATGATGCCTTTTCGTAGAGCCCAAGAATAAAATCATGAGGGTTTAGGCTTAAAGTAAGCAATATCATACCATTATTAAATCATGAGGGCTTAGGCTTAAAGTGGGTAATATCATACATTTGAGGATATATCTAAATTCATTGTAGTGATATCTAAATTTCTTTTGCTCCTAACACAAATAAGTTGTTTGAGATGAATGTTAAGTTTTTAAGTTAAAAATAAGTTTTTGTTTAAGTTAAAATAAGATTTTAATCTTAGTTAAAAATAAGTTTTTAATCTAAGTTAAAAATAAAATTTTAATATAAGTTAAATAAGTTTTTATTTAAAAAATAACTTTTTATTTTAGTTAAAATAAGTTTTTTTATTTAAATTTAAAATAAGTTTTTAATCTAAGTTAAAAATAAGTTTTTAAATGATTTTTTTAAAATAAGTTTTTAATCTAAAATAAGTTTTAAGTTAAATTTTAAGATAAGTTTTTAATAAGTTAAATTTTAAAATAAGTTTTAAGTTAAATTTTAAAATAAGTATTTAATTTAAAATAAGTTGTTAAGTTAAGTTTTAAAATAAGTTTTCAATTTAAATAAGTTTTAAAATAAATTTTTAATTTAAAACAAGTTTTAAGTTAAATTTTAATTTGGTTTAATTTGGGTTTGGTTTAATTTGAATTTGATTTTCATCTCACCTAGTTTTAGATTTTCATACACGGTAATTGTATAGTTTGTGTGAGATGTAATCTTGTTGATTATCAAGGGTAGTTCTAATTTGTGTTTGATTTATGTTTAGCTTTGGGTCCTCCAAGCAAGTTTTTTTGAGTAAGCTCCCAGGTTGTGGTGAGTCACATGGACATCATTAGAAGTAACCACATTTCTAGACAGAGCTTCCCAATTGTTCTCACCAGGGGGCTTAATATTAAACTTAGATCATTAAAAAATTTAAACAAACCCTGAATTAACTAATCCTAAGTACCTTGAAATGGGTAGTTTTAAGTTATTTGAGGTGACAACTAGTTTGCTGTCTCCTATTGGAAATTTAAGGTGGTGTTTGGTTCAAATTTGTTAATCAGAATTGTAATGAGATTCATTGAGGGGTCAATGGGAATGGGAATCATGATTGCATTGGTAGTGTTTGATTCAAATCCTGGAATAGAAATTAATGTTATTGATGATGTTTGGTTCAGTTCAACTTTGTTGGATTAGAGAAAATCGATAGAGGGGGGTGAATATCGATAACAAATTTTTCGAAAAACAGAGCAGTTACGCAGGGAAAATAACAAATCAAACATGAACACAAGTTGGTTTTACTTGGTTCGGAGTCGCAGTCGGCTCCTACTCCAAGGCCCACGGTCCTTGACTGTTTACGTTGGGCAATTCTATAGTCATCAAAAGTCTTTTACAAATCGAGTACAGATATAGAACTGAAAATTAAATTTGCAACACTTTTCGTAAATTAAATTTATCGACGTCCAAGGTGGATCAAAGTTCGGAGCAGAGGGTCGTCGTTGGCACTGGAATCTCGAAGTCGGAGCTTG
>JAGFNQ010002877.1:362282-417547 GCA_024364735.1 Boesenbergia rotunda | reverse complement strand
TTTACCTTTTGCCAACTGGCTCCTCCGGTTGGACTTTTACCCATTCCACCTGATTAAGTCTTCGTGCCCAGTCCAGACCAGGACTTCGTGCCCAACAATCCGGTCAGGTCTTCGGTTCCCAGCCCTTTGCCAGGACTTCTTGCCCATTCCTCAACCAGGACTTCTTTGCCCCAACTTCCGGTCAGGTCTTCTTGCCCAGTCCACGACCAGGACTTCTTGCCCAGCCCTTTGCCAGGACTTCTTGCCTAGTGTACCTAGGACTTTTTCCTGCATACTTAGTAAGCTTGTTAGATCACAATAACAATGAAAAATGATCGAGTGGTGTTGCATCAACATCGATTAATGAGAAATTTTCAAAAAAAAATTAAAATACTTCCCTAAATCCGAAAAAATCTCAAATTGGTGGTTGCACCAAATTTGAGTCACCCGCTCTGATACCACTTATTGGATCTGAGAAAATTGATAGAGGGGGGGGGGCGAATATCGATAACAAATTTTTCGAAAAACAGAGTAGTTACACAGTGGAAAATAACAAATCAAACGCGAACACAAGTTGGTTTTACTTGGTTCGGAGTCGTGGTCGGCTCCTACTCCAAGGCCCACGGTCCTTGACGCCTTGGGGTGAAGTTGTTTGAAGCCTTGGGGGTGAACCACCCCCTTTTATAGCAGCCATAGGGGCGCCTGTGTTGATGGGGGCACCTACACGTGGCCTCTCCTGCGTGAACTCCTATACGCAGTCTCGGTCAGCGCTTATCCACTTTACAGGGGCGCCTGGGCTGATGGGGGCGCCCGTATGGTCCCGGGGGCCTGAGCTGCTTTGGTCCAGAGGCTTCATGGCAGTTTGCCTTGTTTTCTTCGATTTAGCCTTCCACTGGGGTCCCCGTATCCATCCGGGCGCCTAGCACCAGTGAGGCGCCTCACTCCATTGAGGCGCCGCAGCTACAGAAATCCATTCCTTCGATCCCTGCAACCAAGGTTAGTTCCAAAACAAAAAGACGCAAAAATGTTAGCCATTATTTACAGCCTAAGCTGTCTTGGTTCTGACTTTGGGTCTCCCAAATAGAACCCTGGGTCGAACCGACGCACTACTGTTCCCTCGCACGGGGGGCGCGTCCTCACCTACTCCTCTCAGGAGAGTTTACCTTTTGCCAACCAGCTCCTCCGGTTGTACTTTTACCCAATCCACCTGATCAGGTCTTCGTGCCCAGTCCACGACCAGTTCTTGCCCAACTTCCGGTCAGGTCTTCGGTGCCCAGCCCTTTGCCAGGACTTCTTGCCCAGTCCTCGACCCGGACTTCTTTGCCCAACTTCCGGTCAGGTCTTCTTGCCCAGTCCACGACCAGGACTTCATACCCAGCCCTTTGCTAGGACTTCTTGCCTAGTGTACCTAGGACTTTTTCCTGCACACTTAGTAAACTTGTTAGATCACAATAACACCTTAACTTCTGAACCCTTTGCGATTATCAAAACACAGGTTTGACTTAGGTACTTCCTGCACTAACAATCTCCCTCTTTTTGATTTATGGCAACACGGTTCAAAAAGTTAAGTTAAAAACAGATAACAAGCAACAAAATGAAAAAAATATTCAGTTTCCTCCCCATAAAACAAAAATTCTCCCCCAGAGTTTTTCTAAGATATGTGGGTTTTTGTAAATCTTCTAAGTGTTTTAGATCTTTGCAAGGTTTTCATGCTTAGCAATGATATCCAGAAAGTTTTTACACACTTAAAAAATTTCAGAAAAAGTTTTTCACACTTAGAAAATTTTCAGAAAAAGTTTTTCAAGTTTTTCATACTTAAAAATTTTTTTAGAAAAAGTCTTTCCAGTTTTTTATACTTAGAAAATTTTCAGAAAAAGTTTTTCATACTTAGAAAATTTTCAGAAAAAGTCTTTCCAGTTTTTCATACTTAGAAAATTTTCAAAAAAAAGTTTTTCAAGTTTTTCATACTTAGAAAATTTTTAGAAAAGGTTTTTCAAGTTTTTCATACTTAGAATATTTTCAGAAAAAGTTTTTCAAGTTTTTATACTTAGAAAATTTCATTTTTGAAATGCTTAGATTTGAAAAACATTTTTAAGCATTTTCGTTATTTACTTAGAAAATTTCATTTTCCATTATTTTTACAAATTCCTTTAAAAAGTTTGAGTTGGTGGATTCGAAAATTATGTCGTCAACATAGATTTGGGTAATGAAAATGTCTTTTTCTAAGGTTTTAACAAAAAGGGTGGAGTCAATTTGTCCTTGTTTAAATTCCTTAGAAATAAGGTAAGTGGATAGGCGTTCATACCATGCCCTAGGTGTTTGTTTTAACCCATAAAGTGCCTTTTTAAGTTTGAAAATGTAGTCAGGTTTTCTAGGTCCTCAAATCCTAGGGGTTGTCCTACATAGACTTCTTCTTTGATGAACTCATTTAAAAAAAGCTGACTTAACGTCCATTTGGTATAGCTTGAACCCTCTATGAGCTACAAATGCTAACAACATTCTAATTGACTCAAGTCTTGCTATTGGGGCATAGGTTTCATCATAGTCTAATCCTTTGACTTGACTGAACCCTTTAGCTACTAAGCGGGCTTTATTTCTAACTATTTCCCCTTGGTCATTTAGTTTGTTCCTAAATACCCACTTAGTATCTATAATAGACTTGCCCTCAGGTTTAGGTACTAGTTCCTAGACTTGGTTTATTTCAAATTGGGCTAACTCCTCTTGCATAGTTATGATCCAATCAGGATCAGGTAGGGCTTCCTCTATAATCTTAGGTTCAATTTTTGAAATCAGTGCAATCTGACTAAGATTTCTATAGGAGGACCTAGTTCTGACTCCTAAGGTTGGATCACCCATAATTTAATCAGAAGGGTGACTGAGTCTAGGTTTCTTGGTTCTTCTAGAACTTGGTTCAGCCTCAGCTCCGGCTGGACGGTTTGGTTCAATGTTTCGTTCAACTACATGGGTTGGTTCAGTTATTGGTTCAGTTGACGCAGTAGTTGGATCAAGAGATAGTTCATTTAGAGGTTCAACTAGTGGTTCAATTGATGGTTCAATTGTTTGTTCATTGTCTTCCTGATCAATATTTGATTGGTTCAAGTTTTGGTTAACAGATTTTGGTTCAGTTTCCTCATCAAAGATTAAGTTAGTTGTTTCTTCAATTTTATTAGTTTGTTTATTGTAAACCCTATAGGCCCTACTAGTTGTTGAATACCCTATGAAGACTCCTGGGGTTGATTTAGACTGAAATTTACCTAGGTAGTCTTTGGTGTTCAAGATATGGACTTTGCACCTGAAGACCATTAGGTAATGTAGGTTTGGCAGTCTATGGTAATACAGTTCTTAAGGAGTTTTATTATGTCTTTTGTTAATTAGGACCTATTTTGGATATAGCAAGCCTTACTTATTGTTGGTGCAGGCATCACCTAAGTCAAACCTGGGTTTTCATAATGGCAAAGGGTTCAGAAGTTAAGATGTTGTTGTGTTCTAACTAGTTCACTGAGTGTGCAGGAAGAAGTCCTAGGTACAATAGGCAAGAAGTCCTGGCAAAGGGCTGGGCAAAGAAGTCCTGGTTAAGGACTGGGCAAGAAGACCTGATAGGAAGTCGGGCAAAGAAGTCCTGATCGAGGACTGGGCACGAAGTCCTGCCAAGGGGCTGGGCACCGAAGACCTGACCGGAAGTTGGGCACGAAGACCTAGTCAGGTAGATTGGGCAAAAGTCCAACCGGAGGAGCCGGTTGGCAAAAGGTAAAGTCTCCTGAGAGGAGTAAGTGAGGACGCGTTCCCCGTCGAGGGAACAGTAGGCGTCGGTTCGACCTAGGGTTCCATTTGGGAGACCCGAAATCAGAATCAAGATAGCTACGACTGTAAATATTGACTAACAATCTTGCTTGGTTTGTTTTGGAACTAACCTTGGTTGCAGGGAACGAAGGATTGTGTTTCTACAGCTCAAAACGCCCCAGAGGAAAGGGGTAGGCAACTGGGGTAGTCGCCCGGGAGGTCTCGGGCGCCCAAGGTGAAAGGCCAAAACAGCAAAGAAGCAAGACTGCTTTGAAACCACACTGGGCTAGGTGCCCAGGAGGACCCGGGGGCCCAAGGTCAAAGCCAAAGCAACCATCGAAACAAATCTGCCACGAAGCCATTGGACCAGGTCAAGCTAGGCGCCCAGGAGGTCCCTGGCACCCCAGTCAGACCAGGGGCTGAATCGGAGGGTATAAGTGCTGACCGAGCTGCGGATGAAGGTTCTCGCAGCTGAAGGCACGTGTCAGGCGCCCCCAGCGAATCAGGCGCCCCCAGGAGCACTATAAAAGGGACTCAACCCCATGGCTTCAGAATCACTACTTTCTAACGCTCAAAAGCTTTTCGTTCAAGCGCTACGCCCCGGCAAACTCCGACTTCGAGATCTCAGCGCTGACGATGACCTTTTGCACCGAAATACGATCTACATCGGGCGTCGGAAATGAAAAGTGTAGCATTTCAATACTGTTGTACTTAAATTTGTAAAACCCTTTTGCGCGATTATAGTATTGCCCAAAATAAACGGTCAAGGACCGTGGGCCTTGGAGTAAGAGCTCACCGCGATTCCGAACCAAGTAAAAATCTACTTGTGTTCCTGTGTGCATTTAATTATTTCCGCTGTATATTTTCTCTTTATTCTATCCGAAAGGTTTTAACTATATTCACCCCCCCCTCTATCGTTTTCCTCGATCCAACATTTATTGCTTCTGCCCAAAATTGGTTAGCTAGGTTAAATTCATTGAGCATGGTCCTAGCGACTTCCTGAAGGGTTCTATTCTTTCTTTCTTCTATCCCATTTTGCTGGGGGGTTCTAGGATAGCAAAATTCGTGAATATATCCATTTATTTTACAGAATTCCTCAAACCTTTGATTGACAAACTCTCCCCCATGATCACTTCCAGGTCTTTTAATTTTGATATCATTTTGATTTTCGATTATCTAGCATAAGTCAATAAATAGGTTTAGGGTTTCATCCTTAGTTTTTAGGAGCCTAACCCAAGTAAATCTAGAATAATCATCGATAATAACTAAGTAGTATCGGTTCCCGCTTAGTGACTTGGCTCCATGTGAATAAAATAGGTCAAGGTGAAGGAGCTCAAGTGTGGTTTGGGTTAAGTCTGATTGAATTTGCTTGTGATTAGACTTGGTTTGTTTACCTTGGTTACATTAGTTGCATATCATGTTTTCATAGTTCTTAATTTTTGGTACCCCTTTAATTAGACCAAGTTGGGTAATTTTGTGAAATTAGTCTAACATTGTGTGACCTATTCTCCTATGCTAGAGGTTGGATTCTTCTAATTGAGTTAAGAGGCATTTTGGTACTAAAGGTAGATTGATAGTATAGACATTGTTTTTCCTAGTACCCTTAAGCATGACTTCTAAGTTTTGAAGATTTCTAATTAGGCAATCAGAGTTGGTAAATGTAACTACATAGCCAGTGTCACATAGTTGACTTATACTAAGCAAATTAAACTTGAATTTTCAACCAACAGTACCTTTTTAATCACAAAATCAGATTTGAGTTCAATGTTACCTGACCCAATGACTTTGAGTGTAGCATTGTTGCCAAATGCTACTGAGCCTAGGTTCTTGAACTTGAGTTTGGTGAATTTCAATTTGTCTCGAGTCATGTGTCTGGAGCATCCACTATCCAACATCCATTGGTCCAAGTCTTTATGTTCCTACACATAAAGTATTTATTGATTTGGATCCAACTAGAGTCAAGGATAGCTATAAAATTGATTTTCACAACCTAGTCTGTCTCACCCAATCTAGAGTTATCAATCACGTTAACCTTATGGGTTTTGAAAGACTTGAATTAATTTTTAAAATTTTATAAGGCTAAGTTTATTGATTTTGAAAAGTGTTTGAGTCTAAGAATAATTGAAATTTGTGTTAGATTCAAATCTGACAATAGTAAAGTGAATTTGATCTTCAATAATTGACTTCTAGGTCTTGGTGAGGCACTAGGCCTTCTTTGGTTATAGTCTTATTGGATCATCAACCCTTTCCTTAACAAAGCCTTTTATTGAACATTCATCTTCAAGTTACTTCTTGAAAGATTTTGGTCTAACTAGGTTGGGTCTTGGATCGGTAGCTTCGGCTAGTTCCACCAGACTAAACAGACCAAGTAGAGTATACATGACCTTATTAGATGGGCTTCCCTAACGTACTATCATCTCACCTCCTCCCAATACTAGGTTTTCAAATTTCAACTAAATCATTTTGTCCTTATTCTAACCAGTCCTAAGTCTAAGCATGATAATTTGCAGAAGGAAATAAATAAGCAAGCATGCAAAAAAAATTATCTGATTATGAATATTGTCTTTATATTGGCTCCCCCTGGATTATAGCCTCGATAATGGTTAGGCAAGATGTGAATCTTGTCCTTGGGGATCCAATACTAGTTTGGTCCAGCTTGTTTGTTCAAGCAAAGCTTGGGGGCCCATGCTTGGACTTGGGTTCTAGGTTGGTTCAATACAGCATAATAAGAATGTTGCCTAGACTTGGTTCGATACCCTAATCCAGATCGATTAAAAACGCATTTCTGTTTTCAAAAAATCAAGTCAACCCGAAGTGAATCGTTCTAAAGCTACTCTGAGCTCCTTGACTTAAGTTTTCAAGGAGGAATTCTCTTCCTCAAGCTCTGAACTTGAGTCGAGTTTCCTTCTTGAACTTTCTCAGTCAAGGACCTTGAGTCGACTTCCTCTTTCAGGCGTTTTACTTCCTATCGGAGGGACTCAACCCGGATTTTGGCTTTCACCAAGTTACGAGATAAATATGAAATTAACTTCGAAAGTTCATATTCTGAATAACCTCTTACCGTTATTTGGTAGTTCTCTGAGATTGTGAGCCTTCCATCATCTGGCTCCGATTCCGATCTGGTGTCGACATCTTCCAAAGCGGTTAAGGCGAGAAGATTCAATTGCGGGGCTTCTTCTTCTTCTTCGGAGGAAGATTCATCCCACGTGGCTTGGAGATCTTTCTTTCTTCGCGTCTTCTTTGCCTCCTTCAGATTGGGGGACTCTGATTTGTAATGACCCTTTTTGTTGCACTCGTAGCAGGTGACATTAGTATTGCTTTTAGAAGATGTTGAAGGTTCAGCTGGATCTTCCTTTGTTCGGCTTGCTTTCTTTCTATTTGTTTGGTGCTTCAGCTCCTTGTAGTAGTCCCTGTTGGAACTTGGATGGCTAGAGAGGGGGGGTGAATGTAGCCAGACACTTGAACATTAGCTCTTTTCGTATTTCTACACCTCAAATGCTAGTAGCACAGTGGAAGCACAAGAAAACCAGAGTTGCAAAAAACTAAATCCTAAGCTAAACACAAATGCAAAACGCTAACAAGAGGATTTACAAGGTTCGGGGATAACTTGCCCCTACTCCTTGGCATGCCCTTAAGGTGGGTGATCCCTTGATCGTCGGCAGATCAAGCCTCGGAAAATCTGGATAAAATGCAACCTCCTTCACGGTGGAGTAACCTCTCCACAACGTTTCAAGATGGATCAAATATTAAGTACAGGAAACACAAGAAGGATCTTACTTAGCACTTAGAACCACAAGAACACAAGCAAACTTCTCCCGAGCTCCACCCAGCGTAGATCTCACGCAAGAACTCCCTTCTTCGTGTCTTCTCGCTGATGGACTCGCCAAGCTTCTTGCTTCTCTTCCAAGTGCTCAAGTAACAGAAGGTTGCTTCAAAGATCACAATCGCTTGCTCAAAAGATGATGGATGTAATCGCACTAGAAGAAACAAGTGTTGTCGCAAGAACTGAAAACTGATCAAGTGTATGTAGTGTTGTTGTTTAGACTTCTTCGCCACCAAGCGCTTAAGTCCCTCCACTGATCGCCAGGTCACAGCACCTCACTGCAGCCTCCAGCTGCTCTCCTGTAACAGCTAGCTATCACTGAGCTCTCCTGGACTCCCTAAGCTTCCCTCAGACCAGCCCCAGTCAGCAGCTCCAGCCAGCGTCCGTTGCAACCTGAGATGGAAAACGGATAAACCTGCTCTAAGGAAAGACTCCCATTGACCCTCCTTGAGTGTTTGAATCCATTCCTATCACCTGCAACTTAATCAGATCATTAGCACAGCAAATCATACAGAGAATCATATATCAGAGATTAAGCGCAGAGAAATCAGATATGTTCAGACGTGATCAGAGCGTCTGACTGTGCATTTTGAATTAAAGTGATCAGTCACCGGACCGATCCAAGGCTCGTGGATCGGTCACCGGACCGATCCACAGCTTTGCTGGGACTCCCAGCTTTCGCGGCCACCTGGGCCTGATCGGTCACCAGACCGATCAAGAAGCTCCCCGACCGATCAGGCACCAGCCTGATCGGTGATAGCGAGAACTCCGCGACGTTTGATCATTCACCAGAACGATCTGCACAGTGATCCAGATCAGTCACCAGACCGATCAGGAGCCAATCAGTAAGGTTCCCAAAACCCACTGTATGCTCCCTGATCGGTCACCCGACCGATCAGGAGCCAATCAGTGAGCAAACTGTCTGCTCCCTGATCGGTCACCAGACCGATCAGGAGCCGAGCAGTAAGGAGAACCAAACTCACTATATGCTTCCTGATCGGTCACCAGACTGATTAGTCATCGCTGGATCGGTCACCAGACCGATCCACGAAGGAGCACCGTGCCAACTTCCCTGATCGGTCACCAGACCGATCCAGGCAAGCCCAAATGCACTCCAAGTCACGAGAACAAGCCTCCAGCCCTCCTCTGACTCGTACCATGCCCAGTCTCACTCACCGCGACTTCAACCTAGCCCTCCAAGCTAGGACCTGGCCCTCCAAGCCGGGATTTTATCAACCTAGCCCTCCAAGCTAGGACCTAACCCTCCAAGCCAGGGTTTCATCAACCTAGCCCTCCAGGCTAGGACCTGACCCTCCAAGCCAGGACATTTCACACCTAACCCTCCAAGTTAGGACTTTTCACACGTAGCCCTCCAAGCTAGGATTTTCCACACCTAACCCTCCAGGTTAAGACTTTTCCACATCTAGCCCTCCAAACTAGGATTTTTCCATATCTAACCCTCCAGGTTAGGGCTTTTCACACCTAGCCCTCCAAGCTAGGATTTTTTCACACCTAACCCTCCAGGTTAGGACTTTTCACACCTAGCCCAATCCCCGATCAGGTCTTAATCATAATCATAATCATCAACCTAAACTAAAATCGGTGTCAACACCAAAACAACAATCAGGGTCAGACTGCATCAACAATCTCCCCCTTTTTGTTGTTTGACAACCCGATTTTAAGTTTAGGGATTTGAATCCAATAGTCTCAAATCAGAATAGGAGAATCAGGATCCTCCCCCTACAACCATTAAACTCATAATCGTCCTAAACTTAACTAACCTCACTCTCCCCCTTTGTCAAACACCGAAAAGGGTGTAGATGGGTTGTTAAGTTTAAACATACTCCCCCTTAACCGTAGGGGTATCCCAAAACAACATAACATTTGATTTATTTTGATAAACATATGAAACACATATGATAGCATGGCAAAGCAATCATATGTATCATATGAACATGGCGTCATAAGCATAATTATAGCAACGCATAATGAGGAATACATAACGATAGCAGGCATATGAACAATCATATAAACTAACAATAAGCATAATAGAGTAAGTTAAACATGAAAATCAGTCATAGCGTCAGATACATCACATAGCATCAAAGTTAACACCATCAATCCTCGGCGGGATCATCATCAGATGAATCATCAATATATATAACATCCCCTGGTGGAGTGCTGCTGGAGGTCGCAGCGCCAGGAAACGTATGTCGGTACCACTCCTCATACCACGTCTCCTGCAGTGAGCAGATCCCCGAAACATTGGATGCCAGAGTGACTAGTCGGCGATCGAAGGACCGAAACTCTGAGCTGACCTCCTGTCACCAGAGCTTGGAGATATGTAACTCGCGCTGCATCGTCCGCTCTAGCTCCGCAACCTGCCAGCGGAGGTCAGGATCCCACTCATCGTAATCCTCAGCAACAACAGACGGCTCCTGATCAGGGGCTGCTCCCAGTAACTCCCCCGCACGTCGCCGATCCTTCCACCTCAGCCCCTGTGGTCCGACAACAATACCAGACTGGGCCAACATGCGACGATCAAGTCGACAGTCCTGTCGAACCATGGGTACAATGCTGCCTAGTGAAACGTCGATACCAACCGACTGCAGCCAGGCAGTGATGATATGGCCAAACGGCATGTAAACTGTCTGATCGTACATCTGACTGTGGACGATGATGGAGAAGTAAATGGTCGTCACGATATCAAAGTCTAACTGTCGATGCATCCCGTAGAGCATCAAGCAGTGGAATGAGTGAATTTCATCTAAGTGCTTTGAAGTAGTAGGGATGAGTGATAACCACCATTTTGTTGATTATTTTAGGCTCTAAAATCCATGTTTGATCCACATTTTATATGCTTATATTTGCAATTGTAATAGGTTCCATGTATTTCCTCTATTTTGGCTTTTAATTCAAATCTTTGTATATTTGGGATATTTTTGGCACTAAATTTGAATATCATTTTGTAGGCTTCAAATGATCATGGACCTAGATCAAATCGGGTCAGACTTGAGTCGACATTGGATCCAGATCAAAGGGATCAAGCATCGGATTAATAAGAGCCGTCCATTCTAGAGAACGGTTAGATCTAAGCCATCGGTCAACTTCTGGTCAATCCGAGTTCAAGATAGAATCAATCATGACCATAGATCAAGATCTGAAAGTTTCAGCCAAATCAGAAGTAATCTGACCGTTGGATCAAGCACAAGATGTTCTAGACCATCCATTCAAGAAAAAGGAAGATCTGGACCATCCGCCACTGATCTGGTTAATCCGAGCTTGGGACAGATAGATCAAGATTGTTGATTGGAATCTGTTGAGTTTGGTTCAAATCTGAAGAGATCCGACCGTTGGATGAAGCCAAATCGATCTCAGCCGTCCGTTGCTAATTCTCTTCTGAGCTGTGAGCTCTGGCTTGGCTGACTGGACTGAACCCAAATGCTGGTTTAACTGAGGCTAGGTCGAACTCCACTGGCAGGGCTAGACTGAGCTGGAATGGGCTGCTGGGCTGAGGCTGATTGAACCCAAAGGTTGGCCGAACCCAAGCTAGACTGAACCCTGTTGGAAACGAGATGGCTAGAGAGGGGGGGTGAATATAGCCAATCACTTTTATCTTTGGCAAGTAACAAGTTTCTGCACTTAATCTTATCAGTAGCACAACGGAAGAAATAAAGCAACAAAGCAGTGCAGTAAACCAAAACAGAAACCGAGAACAAACAATCACAGCTAGCAAGATCGCTAACAAGGAGGGTTTACAAGGTTCGGGGATAACTTGCCCCTACTCCTTGGCGTGCCCTTAAGGTGGGCGATACCTTGATCGTCGGCAGATCAAGCCCCGGTTAGCACCGGATATAAAGCAACCTCCTTCTCGGTGGAGAAACCTCTCCATAGCGTTTCAATCACAGATAAATGTTTAAGCTCAATGAAACAACAAGAAGGATCTTACTCAACCACTCAGCAAGGACAAGAACACAGCAAGCTTCCCTGAGCTCCACCCAGTGGCGATCTCACGCAAGAACCCTTCTTCGTGTCTTCCCACTGTCGGACTCCCAGCTCCTTGTTCTCTCCTTCAAGCACTCAAGTAATGGATGATTGCTTCTCGAAAATCAGTAGCTTGCTCAAGGTGATGAAACTTCAAGAACGCAGCAAGCTTGTTGTGGAGAACTCAAGGCGCAACAAGAAGACAGTATTCGAACTCTGCTTCCACGAAGCCAATCTTCTGCCCTTTTGACTCTCCACACAGCACCAGGTGACAACATCCTCCGTAGCCTCCAGCTACCACACTTCCAACGCTAGCTACCACTGAGCCCTCTCTGGTCTTCCTGAGATCCCCTCAACCAAGCCCCAGTCTCGGCTCCAGTCTGTAGCTCGGCCGTTGCAACCTGAAATGGAGAATCGGACAAACCTTCTCCAAGGAAATCCTCCATTAACCTCTCCTTGAGTGTTTGAATCCTCCCCTGTCACCTGCAGCTTAATCAGAGTGTTAGAGCAGCGTATCACACAGTAAATCAAATATCTGATGTAAGTAGCAGCGAATCGGATACGTTCAGACGCGATCAGAGCGTCTGACAGTGCATTTGAATTAAAGTGATCGGTCACCGGACCGATCAGAGCGACCCCTAATCGGTCACCAGACCGATCAGGCTAGGTCCAGACCGATCAGGCTCCATCCTGATCAATCCCCAATGCTCGATTAGAAATCGCGATTCTTTGTGACTTCTCCTGGATCGATCACCAGACCGATCCCAAGTTGTGGATCGTTCACCTGACCGATCTACCCCTTTCTTGGGCGATTTCTTAGCTTCGCAGTCCAGACCTCCTGATCGGTTGCCAGACCGATCAGGCAGCCTCCTGATCGGTCACTAGACCGATCAGATCATGACCAGATCGATCAGGCTCCGTCCTGATCGGTCACTAGACCGATCAGATCATGACCAGATCGATCAGGCTCCGTCCTGATCGATCATAGAGAGGAACCTGCGACGCTGGATCGTTCTCTGGAATGATCTGCACAGTGATCCTGATCGGTCACCAGACCGATCAGGTGCAGATCAGCAAGGGAACTCAACCTCACTGTTCGCTCCCTGATCGGTCACTAGACCGATCAGGAGCCAAGCAGTGGGTGAAACACACACTCCCTAATCGGTCACCGGATCGATCAGGAGTAATACAGTAGGTTCCCAACCTCACTGTGTGATCCCTGATCGGTCACCAGACCGATTAGTCGTTCCTGGATCGGTCACCAGACCGATCCACAACAGATCAGCGTGCCAGCTTCCCTGATCGATCACCAGACCGATCCAGGGACTCAAACATAGCTCTCCTAGCTAAGTTTCCATCCACCTTAGCCCTCCATGCTAAGGATTTTTCACCTAACCCTCCAAGTTGGGAATTTGCACCTAACCCTCCAAGTTAGGACTTTTCACCTAGCCCTCCAAGCTAGGACTTTTCACCTAGCCCTCCAAGCTAGGACTTTTCACCCAACTCTTCCGGATTAGGACTTTCCAATCCTAGCCCTCCAAGCTAGGACCTGACTCTCCAAGCCAGGACTTTTTCACCTAATTCTCCAAGATGGGAATTTGCACCTAACCCTCCAAGTTAGGACTTTTCACCTAGCCCTCCAAGCTAGGACTTTTCACCCACCTCTTCCGAATTAGGACTTTTCCATACACCTAGTCCTCCATGCTAGGATTTTCAACACCTAACCCTCCAGGTTAGGATTTTCCAACACCTAGCCCTCCAGGCTAGGATTTTCCAAACCATGCCTAATCCTCGATCAGGACTTAAACAAAATCATCATAATCATCAACCTAAACTTAAATCGGTGTCAACACCAAAACAACAATCAGGGCCAGACTGCATCAACAATCTCCCCCTTTTTGTTGTTTGACAACCCGATCTAAGTTTAGGGATTCTCAATCCATTTCCTCAAATCCAGAATCATAGGGGAATCAGGATCCTCCTCCTACAACATAATCAACCTAAACTTAACCAACCAACACTCTCCCCCTTTGTCGAACACCGAAAAGGGGCTAGAAGGGTTGATAAGTTTAAACCATACTCCCCCTCAACCCTAGGGGTATCCCAACTCAACAAGAATATGATTGACTATTGATAAGCATACGATCACATATGACAAAAAGATATCAAATGGCTAAACAGGCATATGTATCATATGAGCATGGTAGCATAGACATGAACGTAGCTATGGATCAAATATGCAGATCATATAGCATAACATCAACAAGAAGCATATCATCATGAGATAAAACATGCATCAGCGTCATAATCATCAAGCGAACATTGCATCAAAAGCAGAATCATGGCAATGGAGCAAGAATGCAAATAGTAGTCATCATAGCATCAATAATAAGTAGGATAAAACATGCATCAGCATCATAAAGAGCAGGTCATAAAATATCCTAAGACATAACACGATGCAAGTCACAGGCATCGAAATCCAGAGACGTGTGGCACAAAGCCACACTAAGTAAGTCAAGGGCATACAACCCAAAAGTCAACATGTCAAGTACACAAATCAAGAAAAGAAACAACAAACATCCAAGCTCAACGATCAGCGGGGGGGGGGGGGGGGGGGTCGTCATCGTGCATAAGGTCATCCATCGTCGCATTAGTAGGAGCAAAGGACCCTGGTGCAGTACTCGATGAAGGTGCACCTCCTGGAAATGTGTGGCTGCGCCACTCATCATACAATGTCTACTGGAGGGCACGGGTCCCAGAGACGTCGGTCTCAATCGCTGTCAATCTGCGCTCAATAGAGCTGAATCGTGATCGGGCCTCCTCGAGGTAAGCCTCTCGCAACTGAAAATCATGCTGGAAGGTCTGATCCAGCTCCGCGATCTGCCAGCGACGATCTGGCTCGGGCTCATCGTCATACTCAGCGTCAGCAGCAGGAGCCTCATGTGGTGCAGCAGCCTCGGGTGGTGCCTGAAAATGTGGTGCTCCACCAGGAAGATCACCAAGTCCGCGCCCATCCTTCCACACCAAAGCCCCATCTCGCTCACGAATGATAATACCAGACTTCGCAAATGCTCGCCGACCCAACCGACAATCTTGCTTAACCATGGGCACGGTCCTGCCTTTGGTGACGTCAACACCAACTGACATAAGTCAATCAGTGATGACATGACCAAAAGGCATATAAACCGTGCGACGAATCGGCTCACGGTAGGATAGGATAGACTGAAAGATGCTCTCCATGATATTGAAGTCCATCCGGCAATGCATGCCGTAGAGCATAAGGCAGTGGTAGGGTCGGATCTCGGCCAAAGGCTTTGAAGTGATGGGTAAGATGCAATTTGTGATTATCTTGAAAAGGACATAGTCAGTTGGAGCAAGGCGTAGGGCTGCAAAAGTAGGGAAAACTGGACCCAATTCGTCAAGCCTGGCGGGGCGAGGATGACCAAAGAAGTACTAATAGATAGAGTCGGGGGTAACATCTGCGAACGGGGCCAGCAGAGGATCAGGGAGCTCTGGATAAATCGAATAGAGGTTAGGTGATCGTCGACCACCTAAGTATTCGGCTAAAATCTCATATGAAAAATCAAGGTTCATTTTCCCGACACGAGTAGTGAACTCGAAACCCACTTGAGGACCTTGTTGTAGGTTGTTGTAGAATTCAGAGACTAGGTCGTAATTTATGGTCCGTTCCAAGGAAAGAAGAAAACCCAGATTGTAGTAAGTGACAATCTCCATGACAGAGGGGCAGTACTCAGTTAGGAAGGGAACATCAATGGATCGACAGGGTAATAGTTTGAAGGTCCTTGCTTGAAAGGCCTGTTCACAAGCCGCATTAGGGAATCGAGAGCTCGAAGAAGGCTGAGGCCTTCTCGAGGGCGCAGATGAAGAGGGGGCTTTCCCCCTCGAGCTGCCCTCAACAGCATCCTTCCCTTTAGACGATTTTCTAAGGATTGAATTGGTCATACAATCATGATTCAATTAGGAAAGTGATCACACATGTTTAGAGTCGATGACCATAAGTGAATCACAGGTTTAAGAATTGATCATCATAGGTAAGACCCAATCATAAGGTAGGGAGGAAGACAGAAACGCACCAAGAACAAAAATGCACCACACCAAGAACAACATACCACACTTGGTTAGCTTCAAAACATAGTTTATGAGCGGATTTGAAAGAAAAACTGAGACAGACACTTACTTAGGCGCCATTAGTAGAGTTCTTGAGTCGGAAAGGAAAAAGCTTGCGCAGGGAAAGCCTTCGGCGCAGAAGAACTCGAAGCAAGTAGAGAACTTGCAGAGATTAGGGAGACGCCCGCAGAAACTTCGCACAAACTCGCTGGCACGGGAAGGAGGGAGACGCACGAACACTCTCGCTCAGGATGAAGAGGCGCAAGTGGAAGGTTTTTCCGCGCTAGGGTTCGGCAATGGTAAGTTTCGAAGGAGTTAATCGGTTGGTGGATCGGTCCACCAACAAGAATTTAATGCGTCTGAACGGATCACCGTTCGATCTGATCGCGCCCAGACCGATCAGGCTACAGCCTGATCGGACTGACCCGGGTCCTGATCGGTCGGGTGACCGATCAGGCTAGCCCCTGATCGGTCGACTGATCGATCAGGACACGAACAGTAGGGTTCGGAGAGAAACCTGTGAGCCCCCTGATCGGTCTGTGGACCGGTCCCAGCAGGGTGCCAGATCGGTCCGGGGACCGATCCAGGCTAGCTCAATACACTTGGTCAAAGTTTCAGAAAGTCATTGCTGGTCCTCTGATCGGTCTGTGGACCGATCAATGCAAGAGTAAGCCAGATCGGTCCGAGGACCGATCAGCCTTATGCCTGATCGGTCGGGTGACCGATCAGGGTTCCTGAAACTCCCTGATACGAACTGAAATGATCAGTTTCAGAATTTCTGAATCTTTTCAAGGAGATCTGATGAAGTTTATCGAACTTGGACAAGACCTCATGACTAAAATTGATCCCTGAACAAGGATCAAAAGTCCTTATAGGTTCAACAATCACTTTGATCCATCTAAATGGAGTCAAACTCAATCAACAATCATTCATGCAAATTCAATCAAGTTTTGGTTCCAAATCCAAGTTTCCAATCAAGTTGCCTTGATTGGAATGTCCAAGTATGATCATGGAGCCATATACACAAATGTTATGCAATGGTTTTCCCCATACTTGGTCACGACCGTGATTATTATCTCGTCAACTTAATTTTTCAAGGGATGCATCGACATTTTGAGAAATTGAGTTGATACTAACATCTCACCCCATTTCTAGCAAGCAAAAACGTTTTGTTAAACCTTATAGTTTGTGTGAGATGTCCCCAAAGTTACCCAATTGTTCCCCAACAATTTGAAATAATCATAGAGGGTTTGAAAGCCATTTGAAAATCATAAAGCGCGACACATTCCCAACTCCCGTCTTAGAAAACTAAATTTATTTTCGGGGAGTGGTTTAGTGAAAATGTCAGCTAGGTTTGTCTTGGACTCTACATGTGAGAGTACAATATCTCCCCTAGCTACATGATCCCTAATGAAGTGGTGTCTTACTTCAATGTGTTTGGTCCTAGAGTGATGGACTGGATTCTTGGTTAGGTTAATTGTGCTAATGTTATCACACAACACTTGCACACCCTTGTAACTCAATCCATAGTCCTCTAAAGTATGTATCATCCACAACAATTGTGATACACTCTCTCCCATGGCGATATATTCTGCCTCGGTCGTGGAGAGAGCAACACAGTGTTGCTTCCGACTTGACCAACTTACTAAGGACGAACCTAAGAATTGGCAACCCCCACTTGTGCTCTTTCGGTCCAACTTACATCCAGCGTAGTCGGAATCCGTGTAGCCAATCAAATCAAAAGATTCGGCACGGGGGTAACAAAGACCTACACCAATTGTGCCCTTGAGATATCTCAAAATTCACTTAACAGCAATTAAATGAGATTCCTTGGCACAAACTTGATACCTAGCGCACATACCTACAGCAAATAGTATATCAGGTCGACTAGCTGTAAGGTATAGCAAACTACCTATCATAGTTCGATATTGAGTTAAATCAACGGGTTTATCACTCTCATCATTGTCTAATCTTGTGTTTGTCGCCATGGGAGTGGTTACCTCTTTTGAATCACTCATATTGAATTTTCGAAGCATTTCTTATGTATACTTTGATTGGTGCACATGGATACCATCGCGAGTTTGCTTGATTTCAAGTCCAAGGAAGAAAGTCAACTCTCCCACTAGACTCATTTGAAACTCACTCTCCATGTGTCCAATGAACTCATTTAAATAGACCTTATTATTCGAGCCACAGATTATGTCATCGACATATACTTGGGCTACAAATATATTGTCACTATCCCTTCGTAGAAATAGTGTAGGGTCTATTTGGCCTCTAACGAAGCCCTTCTCAATCAAGAATGTCGACAACCGCTCATACCAAGCCCGGGGTGCTTGTTTAAGGCCATAAAGTGCCTTTTTGAGCTTGAACACGTGGTTTGAGAATTCGGTAGTCTCAAACCCCGGTGGTTGATCAACATAGACCTCTTCTCGAATTAAACCATTTAGAAAGACCGATTTGACATCCATTTGATATAACTTGAAGCCATGATGAGCTGCAAATGCAAGCATCAATCGGATGGACTCTAATCGTGCCACAGGCGCATAAGTTTCATCATAATCAAGGACTTCAACTTGACTATAGTCCTTGGCTATCAAGCGTGCCTTGTTTCTAATGATTTCTCCCTTATGGTTTAATTTGTTCTTGAAGACCCATTTGGTTCCAATAATGGTGGTCTTCTTGGGTCGAGGGACTAAGTCCCAAACTTGACTCCTTTCGAATTGACCTAGTTCATCTTGCATTGCAATGATCCAATCAGGATCATTTAATGCTTCATCAATTTTCTTAGGTTCAATTTCGGAAATTAGGGCAACTTCATTAGCCTCATTCCGAAAGAATGATCTAGTTCTA
Organism: Boesenbergia rotunda; assembly: GCA_024364735.1. Lineage (NCBI taxonomy): Eukaryota > Viridiplantae > Streptophyta > Magnoliopsida > Zingiberales > Zingiberaceae > Boesenbergia > Boesenbergia rotunda. The sequence continues at coordinate 399,000 of JAGFNQ010002877.1, read as the reverse complement.
ACCTCATGATGGATGTCTCCAACAATTTGGTCCTGGGGATGACTAGAGGCTAATCTAGTTTGCCTAGGAGTTGGTGGTGCTTCTTGAACGGGTTCACTAGACACAAGTTCAGCCTCAGGATCCGACTGATCAAAGGGTTGTCTAGGTTCACCGTCCTCAGACTCATCACCATCAACAACACTTGGAGTTTCTTTCAAACTTAGTCTCCTAAGTTTGAGTTGAACTCCTTCTACATTTTCTGATTGGTCAATTGATTTTGGAATTTCTTCAAAGACCACATCAGAAGACTCTTCAACTAATCTAGATTTCTTGTTGTAGACTCGGTAAGCTTTACTAACGAGGGAGTACCCGACTAGTATCCCTTCATTAGCCTTTGCCGTGAACTTTCCAAGATGATCCTTGGTGTTTAGAATGAACACCTTACAACCAAACACCCTAAGGTGTTTAACCGTAGGTGGTTTCCCAAACCAAAGTTCATGGGGAGTCTTTCCTAGAAACCTATGAATGAGGACTCGATTTTGCACATAGCAAGTCATATTTACAGCTTCAGCCCATAAGTAACTCGGGAGTGAGTACTCATTAAGCATGCTTCGTGCAGCCTCTTGAAGAACACAGTTTTTCCTCTCTACAACACCATTTTGTTGTGGTGTTCTAGGAGTAGAGAACTCATGTCTATAACCTCTATCTTGACAGAATTCTAAAAACCTTTGATTTTGAAATTCACCTCCATGATCACTTCTAATTGTCTTAATGGTTGATGATTTTTCATTTTCAACTCTTCTACAAAAAGAAATGAAAACATCTAAGGTTTGGTCAAAATATTTTAAAAAGTAAGTCCATGTATATCTGAAATCATCAATGATCACAAAGCAATATCTACTTCCATTCAATGATATGATGGTACTACAATCAAATAGATCCATATGAAGTAAATCTAATGCATTGGAAGTACTTACAACGCTCTTACCTTTATGTGCAGATTTTGTTTGCTTACCCATTTGACATGCATCACAAAGTTTGTCTTTTTCATACTTGATGATCGGTAAGCCACAGACTAGTCCCTTGTTAGCCAACTTCCGGATGTTCTTCATGTTCACATGTGCTAGCCTCCGGTGCCAAAGGGTGGACTCTTCTTCTTTTGACATGAAACACTTAGCAGAAACATTAGTAGCACTTTTAAATGAAACTTGATAAATATTGTCTACTCTTGTTCCTACTAGTACCGTGTCCAAGGTGTCATTGTGTCCAACTAGACATTGACTTGGTTGGAAGTCAATTGTGTAACCCGTGTCACACAATTGACTGACACTTAGGAGATTAAATTTCATCCCCTTGACTAGAAGGACATTTGAAATTCTAAGACATTCGGATATTTGAATGTCTCCTATTCCTATGACCTTAAGACTACCATTGTTACCAAATGATACATTACCTCTACTTTTCTTGTGAAGTGTGGTAAACAATGATTTATCCCCGGTCATGTGTTTAGAGCATCCACTATCAACGAACCAAGTTGATAGATGCTCCCCCTCAATCATAACCTACACAATTCGAAAAATAGAAGTTTTAGGTACCCAAACCTTGGGACCTAAAGCATCAACTAAACATGACTTAGGCACCCATGCCTTGACAACTTTCTTTTGAGTCTTGGGAGTTCTAGATTGTCTCATGTCAGTCCTAGACATACGAGACACAAATGACGGTTCCTTAGGAAGTAACCAATATCGGCCATATTGTAAACTGCCCTTTGGGCATTTAGGATCATATCTAGTGTCTTAGAGCTAGTTGAGAACTTCCCAAGAATATTCTTGAGCTTCTCAACTTCACTCTTCAATGATTTATTCTCTTCTACTAACAAGTTATCATGCAAATCATTGACTTCCTCAACCTTAGAGGATTTCAACTTTTCAATTTCATGTTTCAATGATTTAATTTCATCTTCTAGCAAGTCAACATGCAAATCATCAATGTTATCATCTCTAGATGCCTTCAATTGATCAATTTCTAATTGCAATGCTTTAACCTTATTCTTTGATTTCTTAAGCATACTAGTTAAACATGCAATTGCTCTATAACACTTTTCAAGCTCGGGAGAAGTTACCTCTTCATCATCCGAAGATGATGAAGCCGCCTTTGAGGAGCTTGAAGATTCATCACTGCTCTCCTCTCCAAGAGCCATGAGTGCCACATGTCTTGTGCTCTTCTCCTCCTTCTCTTCATCGGATGAGCTTGAGGATGACTCATCCCAAGTGGCCTTCAAGGCCTTCTTCTTCTTCTTGGATTTCTCTTCTTTCTTTTTGGATTTTTCCTCCTTCTTCTTGAGCTTTGGACATTCATTCTTGAAATGCCCTTTTCTACCACACTCAAAGCAAGAGGCATTAGTCTTATCAAGTTTGGATTCACTAGAGTTACCTCTACTCTTGAAGCGTCGATCCCTCCTCATCATCCTTCGCACGAAGTTCGCCATTTCGGATGAAGAGGAGCCACTGCCATCTTCTTCGGAATAGGACTCAGATTCGGAAGAGGATGAAGATGAAGAGACTTCCTTCTCCTTCTTCTTCTCCTTCTTCTTCTTGTTGGTTCGGTCCCCTGCAACTAAGGCAATCCCCTTCTCCTTGGGGCCTTTGTTAGCCATTTCATGCAATTCCATGTCACAAAATAAATCATCTAACTTTACAATAGATAAATCCTTGGATACTTTGTAGGCATCCACCATGGATGACCACAAAGCATTCCTTGGAAATGCTTTCAAGACATACCTCACAAGGTCGCGATTCTCGACCTTTTCATCAATTGAATGAAGCCCATTGAGGACTTCCTTGAACCGGCTATGGAGCTCACTTACCGACTCATTCTCCTTCATGGAGAGATTTTGGAGTTGATTGAGGAACAAGTCCCTCTTGGCAATTCTTGAGTCCTGGGTACCCTCGTAAAACTCAATGAGTTTGTTCCACATGTCCTTTGCACTTGTGAAAGGACCAACTTTGATGAGTTGGTCTTTGTTCATACCACATTGTAGAGTGACAACCGCCTTCGCGTCGGCTTCACTCTTCCGAGTTTGTTAAGCAGTCCACCTCCACGACTCAAGCTCTTTGCCTTCGTCATCCTTAGGATGGGTGAAGCCCTCCTTCACCGCGAACCAAGTATGGATATCCATCTTCAAATAGTATTCCATCTTTGATCTCCAATATTGAAAGTCGGCGCCATCAAAGAATGAAGGTTGGGTGGTGGAGAAGCCTTCTCTCAACGCCATCTTGTTAAAACTCTCGGATGTTAAGCCGTGTACAGAGCCCCAAGCTCTGATACCACTTGTTGGAAACGGGATGGCTAGAGAGGGGGGGTGAATATAGCCAATCACTTTTATATTTGGCAAGTAACAAGTTTCTGCACTTAATCTTATCAGTAGCACAGCGGAAGAAATAAAGCAACAAAGCAGTGCCGTAAACCAAAACAGAAACCGAGAACAAACAATCATAGCTAGCAAGATCGTTAACAAGGAGGGTTTACAAGGTTCGGGGATAACTTGCCCCTACTCCTTGGCGTGCCCTTAAGGTGGGCGATCCCTTGATCGTCAGCAGATCAAGCCCCGGTTAGCACCGGATATAAAGCAACCTCCTTCTCGGTGGAGAAACCTCTCCACAGCGTTTCAATCATAGATAAATGTTTAAGCTCAATGAAACAACAAGAAGGATTTTACTCAAGCACTCAGCAAGGACAAGAACACAGCAAGCTTCCCTGAGCTCCACCCAGTGGCGATCTCACGCAAGAACCCTTCTTCGTGTCTTCCCACTGTCGGACTCCCAGCTCCTTGTTCTCTCCTTCAAGCACTCAAGTAATGGATGATTGCTTCTCGAAAATCAGTAGCTTGCTCAAGGTGATGAAACTTCAAGAACGCAGCAAGCTTGTTGTGGAGAACTCAAGGCGCAGCAAGAAGACAGTATTCGAACTCTGCTTCCACGAAGCCAATCTTCTGCCCTTTTGACTCTCCACACAGCACCAGGTGACAACATCCTCCGTAGCCTCCAGCTACCACACTGCCAACACCAGCTACCACTGAGCCCTCTCTGGTCTTCTTGAGATCCCCTCAGCCAAGCCCCAGTCTCGGCTCCAGTCTGCAGCTCGGCCGTTGCAACTTGAAATGGAGAATCGGACAAACCTGCACCAAGGAAAGCCTCCATTGACCTCTCCTTGAGTGTTTGAATCCTCCCTTGTCACCTGCAGCTTAATCAGAGTGTTCAGACGCGAATCGGATACGTTCAGACGCGATCAGAGCGTCTGACAGTGCATTTGAATTAAAGTGATCGGTCACCGGACCGATCAGAGCGACCCCTGATCGATCACCAGACCGATCAGGCTAGGTCCAGACCGATCAGACTCCCTCCTGATCGATCCCCAACGCTCGATTAGAAATCGTGATTCTTTGTGACTTCTCCTGGATCGATCACCAGACCGATCCCAGGTCGTGGATCGTTCACCTGACCGATCCACCCCTTTCTTGGGCGATTTCTTAGCTTCGCAGTCCAGACCTCCTGATCGGTCGCCAGACCGATCAGGCAGCCTCCTGATCGGTCACCAGACCGATCAGATCATGACCAGGTCGATCAGGCTCCGTCCTGATCGATCATAGAGAGGAACCTGCGACGCTGGATCGTTCTCCGGAACGATCTGCACAGTGATCCTGATAGGTCACCAGACCGATCAGGTGCAGATCAGCAAGGGAACTCAACCTCACTATTCGCTCCCTGATCGGTCACCAGACCGATCAGGAGCCAAGCAGTGGGTGAAACACACACTCCCTGATCGGTCACCGGATCGATCAGGAGCAATACAGTAGGTTCCCAACCTCACTGTGTGCTCCCTGATCGGTCACCAGACTGATCAGTCGTTGCTGGATTAGTCACCAGACCGATCCACAACAGAGCAGCGTGCCTGCTTCCCTGATCGATCACCAGACCGATCCAGGGACTCAAACTTATCCCTCCAAGCTAAGTTTCCATCCACCTTAGCCCTCCATGCTAAGGATTTTTCACCTAACCCTCCAAGTTGGGAATTTGCACCTAACCCTCCAAGTTAGGACTTTTCACCTAGCCCTCCAAGCTAGGACTTTTCACCTAGCCCTCCAAGCTAGGACTTTTCACCCAACTCTTCCGGATTAGGATTTTCCAAACCTAGCCCTCCAAGCTAGGACCTGACCCTCCAAGCCAGGACTTTTTCACCTAATTCTCCAAGATGGGAATTTGCACCTAACCCTCCAATTTAGGACATTTCACCTAGCCCTCCAAGCTAGGACTTTTCACCCACCTCTTCCGAATTAGGACTTTTCCATACACCTAGCCCTCCAAGCTAGGATTTTCAACACCTAAGCCTCCAAGTTAGGATTTTCCAACACCTAGCCCTCCAGGCTAGGATTTTCCAATCCATGCCTAATCCTCGATCAGGACTTAAACATAATCATCATAATCATCAACCTAAACTTAAATTGGTGTCAACACCAAAACAACAATCAGGGCCAGACTGCATCAACAAACCCAAGCTGGACCGAACCAATTGGACTCACACAAAAACCTTATCGCGCAGAGAAGCTAGGGCAGATGGGGGTTCCCCGACTCAATCCATCCATCTCCACCGGCGATCGCCTCCCACTTCATCGCCGCCGGCCGGAGCTTCGATCGATCGCAGACGAGGGGTTCCCGACTCAATCAGATCTTCTCCATCTGTTGGAAACGGGATGGCTAGAGAGGGGGGGGGGTGAATATAGCCAATCACTTTTATCGTTGGCAAGTAACAAGTTTCTGCACTCAATCTTATCAGTAGAACAGCGGAAGAAATAAAGCAACAGAGCAGTGCAGAAAATCAAAACAGAAACCGAAAACAAACAACCACAATTAGCAAGATCGCTAACAAGGAGGGTTTACAAGGTTCGGAGATAACTTGCCACTACTCCTTGGCGTGCCCTTAAGGTGGGCGATCCCTTGATCGTCGGCAGATCAAGCCCCGGTTATCACCGGATAGGAAGCAACCTCCTTCTCGGTGGAGAAACCTCTCCACAGTGTTTCAATCACAGATGAAGTTTAAGCACAAAAAAATAACAAGAAGGATCTTACTCAAACTGTAAGGCCCGCTTTTTTTCCCCCTAAAGCGGCATTACGTTACCATACTTAGGGCATGTAGACATCATAAGGCAGCGGAATAACTTTACTCTTACACATACATGCCCTACTACCATTCTTAACATAATGACATGAAAACTTGGCATATTGACTTCATACTTAAACATCATATCATGTCATACTTAACATCACATCATAGAGTTCCATAAGTCATTATGCAAGCATTCAAACATATAAGTAACTAAAATAAAGTTTTAGCATAACGATAAACATAGGGCTTCCTGGGCCAAGTCACTACCACACACATGCGTTCTTGCCCTTCCTGCTGCTTCCTCATTGTCCCCTTGAATGATCTGCGGTATAAGGAAATAAGACTATAAGCACACAGGCTTAGTAAGACTCTTTCCTATTCACAAAAACCATTCATCATCTCATAATGAGCACATGAAACATTTACATGCTTGGTGCTCTACTTAGAACATCACGTCTTGAATCACTTATCATATACATAGCATGGCATGAACATAAACATAAGTGAACATTCCTAGCATGGCATGAGACATGGCATAAACATAAACATAGTAAACATTCTAAGCATGGCATGCTACATGGTGTAACCATAAACATAATAAACATTCCTAGCATGACATAATACATGGTATAACATGGCATAATACATGGTATAAACATAACATAATAACATTCTTAGCATAGCATAATAATATACATGGTATAAACATAACATAATAACATTCTTAGCATGGCATAATAATATACATGGTATAAACATAACATAATAACATTCTTAGCATGGCATAATAATATACATGGTATAAACATGTCTACAAAATGTAAACCAACCTCTATGGCATAAACATAGGCATACTTTCTATCATGGCATATGAGCATCCTCTTAACATAAGCGTAAGCAATAAACATTATTAGCATAGCATAATGCATAACATGAATGAATGCATGAGTGGATTGCATATACATAAGGATGCTTAACTTTTAAAACATGCTTTTAAATGCTTAAACATAATCATCATATCATTGGGGCCCTGGCTTGTACCACATAAATACATCATAGCGCGCATCCCTAAGTAAATACGAGGTAGCTAGCCTCGACCTACTAGGGTTAGGACAGCATAGTCGGTAGTCCCCGAACCGAGGCGTTCTTAAGGTGTCCATCCCTGTTGCACAGCTTCGGTAGTGCCAGAACCGTGTACAGCATAGTCGGTAGTCCAGAACCGGGGTGTTCTTAAGGTGCCCATCCCTTGGACCCATACTTCGGTCCGGTACAAGCCCATTCATAAAGTAAAATACTTTACATGCTTCATCATTCATGAGACATTCATGGCATATTTAACATAGCATAACTTGTTACGGCTCAGCCCGTCTACCGGCCCATTTACCGGTCCTCTCGACTGTCGACCATCGACCGTGCCGTTTAGCATATTTATGCCTTAAAGACATAAGCATCATCTTTCATTCATAAACATGACATGCATCTTCTTTCATAAAACATGACATGCATCATCATTCATAAAACATGGCATGCATCATCATTCATAAAACATGGCATACATCTTCATACATAAAACATGGCATGCATACCTAAACATCATTCTTATTCCTAGTGCTTGCAAGAGCATGGCATATAAGGTAAGCATTGCATTATAATCATTGAACATGACACGTTTTCATAGACCTTTTTCCTACTCCATAGAGCTTGTATGATCATGGTACATAAGGTAAACATTACCTTTCATACCTAAGCATGGCATCTATCTCAAGCATACATAAGTAGGATTTCCATAAACATTCTACCTACCATTCAAGTACATGGCATAGGACATAAGACATTCATACATAAACCCTATTAAGCATGGCATCCAATCATAAACATACAACATGAAACATGGTGCTTAAGGTTAGGGTTATTGGTAACTTAATTTCTACCACATGCTTGAACCTTGATATATATATATATATATTCTTCATGATAAAGTATAAATCATTATTCTTTGAACCCTAACTCCTTCCAAACCCTAAATTTCTTTGCTTGGCCGAAACCTATAGGGATGGGTTCCATCATTCAATTAACATGTAAGATAGCATAAGGTAAAGAACCAATCATACTTTACTTATAAGACCATGGGTGGTCATTAGGGCTCATAATTAGGGTTATCCCTAACCTTTAGCCCTCTTTCCTTGTGCTGGCCGAAACCCTACAAGGCCATGGGTGCATGGAAAAATTCCATGAAAACCCCAATCAAACACTAAACACTAAACATACTCTACCATAAGGCCATTGGGACCCTTGCTTGAGGGAAGCCCTTACTTTTTGCCCTAGATCCCTACTTGGCCGAAACTTATGGGATCCTAAAGCCTTGAGAAAATTCACATAAGTCTCCCTCAATCTCCCTTATAGCATGATAATACATAAAACACATACTTGAAGTTTTAGACCCAACCCTACCCATGGGTTCTTGAAGTTGGCCGAAACCCTAGGAGGTCCTAGGGTACCCCAAAAATTCTCAAAAATTATATTTAACCTCTAAACATCATGAGAGTACATTAGACAACATTATAAAAATTTTTAGCATCATTATAGACCCTAAAATCATAGTGGCCGAAACCCATAAGCCTAGGGTTCTTGGTTTTCTTTCCTTTCAACATCAAATCCAAAACCAACCCATATATCATGCTAAAAATCATGAAAATCATAAGGAACTATTATACCACAGGTGAGGGAGTCTTACCTTGGTTGATCTTGATTTTTAGACCTTAAAAGAGAAGAAAATTGCAAATCCTTTGGACCCTTGTACACCTTTGCCCTTGTAGCCTTGGAAAACCTTTAGATCTTGGTGATGGGACCTTCTTGTGGAGTTTTCCAAAGGAAAACCTCTCCTTGAGGTTTCGGCTAGGATGAGGGGAGGAGGAGGAAGAAAATCCAATTGATGGAAGGAAGAAGTAACTCCCAAACCCCCCTCTTTATAACTCATCAAGTAGGCAAATGAAGAGTCTCTCCATGACTCTTCATCTTCTTCTAAGCCTTAACCTATATCCACTTCATTTCTTCATAGAAATCCCTTGCTAGGTGAGTTGGTTAGAGCATGCATGGTTATACAAGAGGTCCAAGGTTCAATCCTTGGTCCATGCACCTTATTTTTATTTTTATTTTCCCTTTTATTTTATATGATTTTTTCCAAAATTCCGAAAATCCTATAAAAATTCCCCCATAATTATGTTAATATTTCTCATTAAAACCCCTTTATATTTATATTAATTTTCCCCTAAAATTCTCCAATATTTATAATACTAAAAAGCCCATATAAGGCACATTAGTGCCCTTTTTCCCAATTTAAATGAGAAAACATGGATTTTCTAGGCCAAAGTTCGCATTAATATTTCTAGGTCCCTTGGAAAATTATCTAGACATGCTTAATATTTTAAGAAAATATTAAGAGAATTTTCCGGGTCGTTACAATCCCCCATACCTCGTGAAAGTTCGTCCTCGAACTTAGAATAACTCCGGGTACTTGCGCCTCATCTCGTCCTCGCGTTCCCATGTAGCTTCTTCTAACCGTTGACTTTGCCATAGGATCTTGACTAAGGGTACCTCCTTATTTCTCAGCTTCTTGACTTCCCTATCCAAAATCTGGATGGGTCTGCTCTCATAACTTAGGTCCTCTTGCACTTGTACTGTCTGTCGCTCGATCACTTGGTCCATATTTGGGATACACTTTTTAAGCAGGGATACATGGAATACGTTATGGATAGCTGACATCTCTGGAGGCAACTCCAGCTCATATGCCACTTTGCCGACTCTTTTCAGAACCAGGTACGATCCCACATAGCGCGGACTTAGTTTTCCTTTCTTCCCAAATCTGGTCACCCCCTTCATAGGAGCCACTTTGAAAAATACCCGATCTCCAACATTAAATTCCAGTGGTCTACGCCGGACATCGGCATAACTCTTCTGTCGGCTCTGAGCAGTTTCTATCCGTTGTCGAATACTCTGAATAGCTCGGGTGGCACTGTCGATAACATCCGTTGTGAGTCCCATTTCCTTCTTTTCACCACCCTCGTACCAATAGATCGGAGACCTACATCTCCTCCCATACAAGGCCACATAAGGTGTCATTCCAATAGTAGCTTGGTAGCTATTGTTGTAAGCAAATTCCGCCAAGTATAGATATTGACACAAACTTCCCTTGAAATTCAGGGCACAAGCTCTCAACATATCTTCTAGTATTTGATTCACCCTTTCCGTTTGCCCATCAGTCTGAGGGTGAAAGGCAGTGCTAAATCGCAATTTAGTGCCGAGGGACTACTGGACACATTCCCAAAAATGCGAAGTAAAGCGACCATCCCTATCTGAGATGATGATCTTGGGAACTCCATGAAGCCTAATCACTTCCTTAACGTATAATTGAGCCAGTTGCTCATTCGAATAAGTCATCTTAATCGCCAGGAAGTGAGCAGACTTTGTCAGCCTGTCCACAATTACCCATATTGCATCATATCCATTCGTAGTCCTGGGAAGCCCTGAAATGAAATCCATAGAGATGTCTTCCCACTTCCACTCCGGAATCGCTAGTGGCTGCAGAACTCCTCCGGGTCGCTGGTGTTCTGCTTTTACTCGCTGGCAAGTCATGCAAGTACTAACATACTGAGCCACATCCCTCTACATACCTGACCACCAAAACTTCTCTTTCAGGCCCTGATACATCTTGGTGGATCCTGGATGCATCGAATAAGGGGTTCCGTGAGCTTCTGCCAGTATCTCCTATCGAAGCTCTGGATCATTAGGGATACATAGACGATCCCTAAGGTAGAGTACTCCCCCTTTGGCGATATGAAAACCATCGCCCCTTCCTTCTAGGATCTCCTGTTTTATTTTCTGAAGACTCATATCACCATTTTATTTTTCCAATATGTCCTCAAATAGTGTGGGTGATATTGTCATGGTGGAAAGTCGTCCGGAGATGACCTCGACCCCAAAATTTATAATTTCTTCTTTGAGTGGTCGGGGTAAGACGGCTATGGACATCAAGGGGGCATTTGACTTCCGGCTGAGTGCATCGACCACTTTGTTTGCCTTCCCTGGATGGTAGAAGATCTCGCAGTCATAGTCCTTCACCAACTCAAGTCATCGGCGTTGTCTCATATTCAGGTCTTTCTGAGTGAAGAAATATCGCAGACTCTGGTGGTCTGTATAAATTCGACACTGCGCTCCATACAGATAATGCCTCCATATCTTAAGAGCGAAGACCACCGCGGCCAGTTCCAGATCATGAGTGGGGTAATTCTGTTCATATTCCTTGAGTTGTCTAGAGGCATAGGCAATAACTTTTCCATTCTGCATAAGTACAGCTCCAAGTCCTAGCTTGGAAGCATCGCTGTATATATCGAAGTTCTGATTATCTCTTTGACATATAATTGGCTAATGTCATTATTAACTCCATGATATAATTATATGCATATATCATAGTTATATACTTATTTTAATTATGGGTAAACCTAATAATAGTATGCTTCCGAATATTAGTTCTCAGCCCGAGTTACGAATTATATTAGTTGTATGATTATTATAGAATAGGTGAGATCCTACTTATTATATTACCATAAAATAACTTAAGGTAGTCTTATATATTATATATAAGATATTAGTGGCCCATAACCTATAATAAGTGTTAACATAATTAGAACCCTACCCTATGCGTCCCTACCTAAGTTATATCGTATGACCTATACCATTAATTATATCAGTATTAATATCATGGAACTAATGCTATACGCTAACATAGGTGAGAGTGTTATAATCTCCTGTGGGTAGGCTATCAGATAATTTTCTACATGTGACTATATTATAGATTATACATAATATCATAAATTATAGTTTTTTTTCTACGCCTATATCAACTCTAAAGTATTTGCTTCATAAAGAAAATATCGTTCATAGTTACATATCCTAAAGTACTTTTCATTATACAACATCGTTCATGCTTGCATGTTCCAGAATCCTAAGAGAACATAAGGTATCCTAAAAGTACTTGCTGTAATAAGATATGCGTAGAGGTACTTACTTGGAATCTGCAGGAAGGATGCTTGATGTGTGTGTAGTGAGATGGCAACTGCTCTGATACTAACCTGTAACGCCCGCTTTTTTTTCCCTAAAGCGGCGTTACGTTACCATACTTAGGGCATGTAGACATCATAAGGCAGCGGAATAACTTTACTCTTACACATACATGCCCTACTACCATTCTTAACATAATGATATGAAAACTCGACATATTGACTTCATACTTAAACATCATATCATGTCATACTTAACATCACATCATAGAGTTCCATAAGTCATTATGCAAGAATTCAAACATATAAGTAACTAAAATAAAGTTTTAGCATAACGATAAACATAGGGTTTCCTGGGCCAAGTCACTACTACACACATGCGTTCTTGCCCTTCCTGCTGCTTCCTCATTGTCCCCTTGAATGATCTGCGGTATAAGGAAATAAGACTATAAGCACACAGGCTTAGTAAGACTCTTTCCTACTCACAAAAACCATTCATCATCTCATAATGAGCACATGAAACATTTACATGCTTGGTGCTCTACCTAGAACATCACATCTTGAATCACTTATCATATATATAGCATGGCATGAACATAAACATAAGTGAACATTCCTAGCATGGCATGAGACATGGCATAAACATAAACATAGTAAACATTCTATGCATGACATGCTACATGGTGTAACCATAAACATAATAAACATTCCTAGCATGACATAATACAAGGTATAACATGGCATAATACATGGTATAAACATAACATAATAACATTCTTAGCATAGCATAATAATATACATGGTATAAACATAACATAATAACATTCTTAGCATGGCATAATAATATACATGGTATAAACATAACATAATAACATTCTTAGCATGGCATAATAATATACATGGTATAAACATGTCTACAAAATGTAAACCAACCTCTATGGCATAAACATAGGCATACTTTCTATCATGGCATATGAGCATCCTCTTAACATAAGCGTAAGCAATAAACATTATTAGCATAGCATAATGCATAACATGAATGAATGCATGAGTGGATTGCATATACATAAGGATGCTTAACTTTTAAAACATGCTTTTAAATGCTTAAACATAATCATCATATCATTGGGGCCCTGGCTTGTACCACATAAATACATCATAGCGCGCATCCCTAAGTAAATACGAGGTAGCTAGCCTCGACCTACTAGGGTTAGGACAGCATAGTCGGTAGTCCCCGAACCGAGGCGTTCTTAAGGTGTCCATCCCTGTTGCACAGCTTCGGTAGTGCCAGAACCGTGTACAGCATAGTCGGTAGTCCAGAACCGGGGTGTTCTTAAGGTGCCCATCCCTTGGACCCATACTTCGGTCCGGTACAAGCCCATTCATAAAGTAAAATACTTTACATGCTTCATCATTCATGAGACATTCATGGCATATTTAACATAGCATAACTTGTTACGGCTCGGCCCGTCTACCGGCCCATTTACCGGTCCTCTCGACCGTCGACCATCGACCGTGCCATTTAGCATATTTATGCCTTAAAGACATAAGCATCATCTTTCATTCATAAATATGGCATGCATCTTCTTTCATAAAACATGACATGCATCATCATTCATAAAACATGGCATGCATCATCATTCATAAAACATGGCATACATCTTCATACATAAAACATGGCATGCATACCTAAACATTATTCTTATTCCTAGTGCTTGCATGAGCATGGCATATAAGGTAAGCATTGCATTATAATCATTGAACATGACACGTTTTCATAGACCTTTATCCTACTCCATAGAGCTTGTATGATCATGATACATAAGGTAAACATTACCTTTCATACCTAAGCATGACATCTATCTCAAGCATACATAAGTAGGATTTCCATAAACATTCTACCTACCATTCAAGTACATGGCATAGGACATAAGACATTCATAAATAAACCCTATTAAGCATGGCATCCAATCATAAACATACAACATGAAACATGGTGCTTAAGGTTAGGGTTATTGGTAACTTAATTTCTACCACATGCTTGAACCTTTATATATATATATATATTCTTCATGATAAAGTATAAATCATTATTCTTTGAACCCTAACTCCTTCCAAACCCTAAATTTCTTTGCTTGGCCGAAACCTATAGGGATGGGTTCCATCATTCAATTAATATGTAAGATAGCATAAGGTAAAGAACCAATCATACTTTACTTATAAGACCATGGGTGGTCATTAGGGCTCATAATTAGGGTTATCCCTAACCTTTAGCCCTCTTTCCTTGTGCTGGCCGAAACCCTACAAGGCCATGGGTGCATGGAAAAATTCCATGAAAACCCCAATCAAACACTAAACACTAAACATACTCTACCATAAGGCCATTGGGACCCTTGCTTGAGGGAAGCCCTAACTTGTTGCCCTAGATCCCTACTTGGCCGAAAATTGTGGGATCCTAAAGCCTTGTGAAATTCACATAAGTCTCTCTCAATCTCCCTTATAGCATGATAATACATAAAACACATACTTGAAGTTTTAGACCCAACCCTACCCATGGGTTCTTGAAGTTGGCCGAAACCCTAGGAGGTCCTAGGGTACCCCAAAAATTCTCAAAAATTATATTTAACCTCTAAACATCATGAGAGTACATTAGACAACATTATAAAAATTTTTAGCATCATTATAGACCCTAAAATCATAGTGGTCGAAACCCATAAGCCTAGGGTTCTTGGTTTTCTTTCCTTTCAACATCAAATCCAAAACCAACCCATATATCATGCTAAAAATCATGAAAATTATAAGGAACTATTATACCACAGGTGAGGGAGTCCTACCTTAGTTGATCTTGATTTTTAGACCTTAAAAGAGAAGAAAATTGTAAATCCTATGGACCCTTGTACACCTTTGCCCTTGTTGCCTTGGAAAACTTTTAGATCTTGGTGATGGGACCTTCTTGTGGAGTTTTCCAAAGGTAAACCTCTCCTTGAGGTTTCGGCTAGGATGAGGGGAGGAGGAGGAAGAAAATCCAATTGATGGAAGGAAGAAGTAACTCCCAAACCCCCCTCTTTATAACTCATCAAGTAGGCAAATGAAGAGTCTCTCCATGACTCTTCATCTTCTTCTAAGCCTTAACCAATATCCACTTCATTTCTTCATAGAAATCCCTTGCTAGGTGAGTTGGTTAGAGCATGCATGGTTATACAAGAGGTCCAAGGTTCAAGCCTTGGTCCATGCACCTTATTTTTATTTTTATTTTCCCTTTTATTTTATATGATTTTTTCCAAAATTCTGAAAATCCTATAAAAATTCCCCCATAATTATGTTAATATTTCTCATTAAAACCCCTTTATATTTATATCAATTTTTCCCTAAAATTCTCCAATATTTATGGTACTAAAAAGCCCATATAAGACCCATTATTGCCCTTTTTTCCCAATTTAAATGAGAAAACATGGATTTTCTAGGCCAAAGTTCGCATTAATATTCCTAGGTCCCTTGGAAAATTATCTAGACATGATTAATATTTTAAGAAAATATTAAGAGAATTTTCCGGGTCGTTACACAAACACTTAGCAAGGACAAAAATACAGCAAGCTTCCCTGAGCTCCACCCAGTGGCGATCTCACGCAAGAACCCTTCTTCGTGTCTTCCCACTGTCGGACTCCAAGCTTCTTGTTCTCTCCTTCAAGCGCTCAAGTAATGGATGATTGCTTCTCGAAAAATAGTAGCTTGCTCAAGGTGATGAAACATCAAGAGCGCAGCAAGCTTGTTGTGGAGAACTCAAGGCGCAGCAAGAAGACAGTATTCGAACTCTGCTTCCACGAAGCCAACTTCCGCCCTTTTGATTCTCCACACAGCACCAGGTGACAACATCCTCCGTAGCCTCCAGCTACCACACTGCCAACGCCAGCTACCACTGAGCCCTCTCTGGTCTTCCTGAGATCCCCTCAGCCAAGCCCCAGTCTCGGCTCCAGTCTGCAGCTCGGTCGTTGCAACCTGAAATGGAGAATTGGACAAACCTGCTCCAAGGAAAGCCTCCATTAACCTCTCCCTAAGTGTTTGAATCCTCCCATGTCACCTGCAGCTTAATCAGACTATTAGAGCAGTAAATCACACAGTAAATCAAATATCAGGAGAAAACAGCAGCGAATCGGATACGATCAGACGCTCTGACCACGTCTGACAGTGCAATTTGAATTAAAGTGATCGGTCACCGGACCGATCCAGGGCTTGTGGGTCAGTCACCAGACCGATCCACTGCTTCGCTGGGATTCCCAGCTCTCGCGGCTATACACACCTGATCGGTCACTCGACCGATCAGAGTGAAGCCTGATCGGTCACCAGACCGATCAGAGTGAAGCCTGATCGTTCACTCAGACCGATCAGGACAGATGAATAGTGATTTTTTAATCAGATCCTAAGTCCCTGATCGGTCACCGGACCGTTCAGGACTTGATCAGCAAGGGAACTCACTCACTTCCCGCTCCCTGATCGGTCACCAGACCGATCAGGAGCAAGGCAGCGAGGAAGTAGCCTGCTCCCTGATCGGTCACCGGACCAATCAGGAGCCACACAGTAGGTTCCCAACCTCACTGTGCGCTCCCTGATCGGTCACCAGTCCGATCAGACATTGCTGGATCGGTCACCAGACCGATCCACGAAGGAGCAACGTGCCAATGTCCCTGATCGGTCACCAGACCGATCCAGAGACTCAACCCTAGCCCTCCAAGCTAGTGTTTCATCCACCTTAGCCCTCCAAGCCAAGGATTTTTCCATCTAACTCTCCAAGTTGGGAATCTGCACCTAACCCTCCAAGTTAGGACTTTTCACCTAGCCCTCCAAGCTAGGACTTTTCACCTAGCTCTCCAAGCTAGGACTTTTCACCCAACCCTTCCGAGTTAGAACTTCATCCAACCTAGCCCTCCAAGCTAGGCACCTGACCTTCCAAGCTAGGACTTTTTCACCTAATTCTCCAGGATGGGAATTTGCACCTAACCCTCCAAGTTAGGACTTTTCACCTAGCCCTCCAAGCTAGGACTTTTCACCCAACCCTTCCGAATTAGGACTTTTCCAACACCTAGCCCTCCAAGCTAGGACTTTTCACACCTAACCCTCCAGGTTAGGATTTTCCACCACCTAGCCTTCCAGGCTAGGATTTTCCATATCATGCCTGATCCCCGACCAAGACTTAATCATAATCATAATCATCATAATCATAATCAACCTAAACTAAAATTGATGTCAACACCAAAACAACAATCAAGGTCAGACTGCATCAACAATCTCCCCCTTTTTGTTGTTTGACAATCCGATTTTATGTTTAGGGATTCTCAATCAATTGCTCAACTTTAGAATCATAGGGGAATCCAAATCCTCCCCCTACAACATGATCATCCTAAACTTAACCAATCCACACTCTCCCCCTTTGTCGAACACCGAAAAGGAGCTAGAGGGGCTGTCAAGTTTTAAACTAACTCCCCCTCAACCCTAGGGGTATCCCAAATCAACAAAGATGTGATAGGTTATTGGATAACCATACGAACACATGTGAACAAGATAGAGCAAGATATAGCAATCACATGCATCAAACGAACATGAAGTAACAACTCACAAAGCATGCCAGAACATATATGTATCAAGTAAACATGGCATATTAAGCATGAACATGGCAATGTAGCAAACATGTAGATAAAACTCATATAACTAACATGGCATCAACAATAGATATACTAAGAGTAGATAACCATGTGAGGCAAAGTCAGACAAGTCAAAGCATAAAATATCCAGACAAGTAGCAAGATGCAGGACACATGCATCAAGGGCAAGATACGTGTGGCACAAGGCCACAATAGTCAAGTCACAGGGCATACAGCCCAAAAGTCACACAAATCATCCACACAGACCACAAGGAAAAGTAAGAGACATCCAAGCTCAAACATCAGCGGGAGGGTCGTCATCATCCACGAGGTCATCCATCGTGGTATCAGTAGGAGCAAGGGACCCTGGTGCAGTACTCGAAGAAGGTGCACCTCCTGGAAATGTGTGGCTGTGCCACTCATCATACCATGTCTGCTGGAGTGTATGGGTCCCTGAGACCTCAGTCTCGATCCTGGTCAGTCGGCAATCGAGGGAGCGAAAGCCCGACCGAAACTCCTCGCGATCTGTCACCCTCAACTGAATAAACTCCTGTAGCGTCTGATCCAGCTCTGAGATCTGCCAGCGAAGATCTAGCTCAGGCTCGTCGTCATAATCAGCAGCAGCAACGGCTGGCGCCTGAACCTGTGGACCTCCCCTAGGTAACTCACCAAGGACCCTACCATCTTTCCAAACCAACGCCCGATTGTGTTCCCGAACCATGATGCCGGACTTGGCGATTGCTCGCCGGCCAAGTCTGCAATCCTGTCGGACCATAGGCATCGTCCGGCCCTTGGTGACATCAACACCAACTGACATGAGCCAGTCAGTGATGACGTGACCAAAAGGCATGTAGATGGTGCGGCGGCTGGGCTCTCGATAAGATAAGATGGACTGGAAGATGCTCTCTATGATATTGAAGTCCAAACGGCGGTGCATGCCATAGAGCATCAGGCAGTGATAGGGTCGAATCTCAGCTAAAAGTTTGGAGGTGATTGGGAGGATACAATTCGTGATGATCTTGAATAATATGTAGCTAGTGGGAGAGAGACGTAGAGCAGCAAAGGTAGGAAAGTCAGGGCCCAGCTCATCAAGACCGTCTGGGCGGGGATGACCGAAGAAATACTGATGGATAGAATCAGGGGTAACATCTGCAAATGGTGCTAGTAGAGGATTAGGAAGCTCGGGATAGATTGAATACATATTTGGTGATCGTCGACCACCCAAAAACTCGGCAAGTATGTCATAGGAAAAATTGAGAGTCCTTTTGGCGACTCGAGTAGTGAACTCGAAGCCGCCTTGGGGACCCTATTGAAGATTATTGTAAAACTCCGAGACAAGGTCATGATTGATGGGTCGCTCTAAGGCGAGGAGGAAACCAAGATTGTAATGCAGAACTATCTCCATGACTGATGGACAATACTCAGTCAGGAAGGGGACGTCGATTGATCGACAGGGTAGAATTTTGAAAGTCCTTGATTCGAAGGACTGCTCACAGGCGACATTTGGAAATCTAGAGCTCGAAGAGGGCTGTGGCCTTTTGGAGGGGGTAGAGGAAGATGGGGCTTTCCCCTTGGAGCTGCCCTCTGCAGCTTCTTTGCCCTTGGAAGATTTTCTAAAGATTGAATTGGTCACACAATCATGATTTAATCAGGGAAGTGATCACACAAGGTTTGAGTCGATGAACATAAGGTGAATCACAAGTTTAAGAGTTGATCATCAAAGGTAAGACCCAATCATAAGGTAGACATTAAATCAAGATCAAAGGTAGAGTAATAATGAGGTGAAAAATTGATTTGATCATTTGGTGAGAAAGTGAGGTCACGGCAAATACAAGAGGGTCACGGCACAACACCAAGAACAACAAATCACACTTGGTTAGCTTCAAAACGCAATTTTATGAACTGATTTGCAAGGAAAATTGAAGCAAAAAACTCACTTTGGTGCCATTGAAGAGATTCTTGAAGTTTTGAAGGGAAAAAGGTTGCGCAAAAGAAGCCTCGGCGCAAGACAGAAACGCAGAAGACTGGAGCAAACCGTGAACTTGTAGAGAACAGGGAACTTCCGTAGAGACTTCGCACAAACTCGTACGCACAGAAAGGAAGGAGAAGAAGGCACTGAAGAGCTCTCGGACGAAGCAAAGGTGGCGCGAGTGGGAGGTTTCGGCGCTAGGGTTCGGAAGTGAAGGGTTTTGGGAGGAGTTAATCGGTTAGTGGATCGGTCCACCAACCAGATTTTAATGCACCTGAATGGATCACCATTCGATCTGATCGTGCTCAGACCGATCAGGCTCCAGCCTGATCGTACTGAACCGAGTCTGATCGGTCTAGTGACCGATCAGGTAGGATCCTGATCGATCGGCTGACCGATCAGGAAGGGGACAGTAAGGTCGGATGATTTTTGAAGAACCCTCCTGATCGGTCTGTGGACCGATCCCAGCAGGGTGCCAGATCGGTCTGGGGACCGATCCAGGCCAGCACAGAATAATTGGAAGAAATCGTGCAAAGCCCTTCGATCAGTCCGTGGACCGATCGTTACTGACTGAAGCCAGATCGGCCCGGGGACCGATCAGCCCTATGCCTGATCGGTCCGGTGACCGATCAGGGTTCCTGATACGAACTGAAATGTTCAGTTTCAGAATTTCTGAAGCTTTCCAAGGAAATCTGGTGAAGTTTATCGAACTTGGACATGATCTCATGACTAAAATTGATCCCTGAACGAGGATCAAAGGTCCTTATAAGTTCAACAATCACTTTGACCCATCCAAATGGAGTCAAACACAATCAACAATCAATCAAGCAATTTCAACTAAGTTTGTATCAAATTCAGGTTTCCAATCAAGTTGCCTTGATTGGAATGTCCAAGTATGATCATGGAACCAAATACACATATGTTATGCATCGGTTTTCCCCATACTTGGTCACCACCGTGATTATTATCTCGTCAACTTAACTTCTCAAGGGATGCATTGACATTTTGAGAAATTGAGTTGATCCTAACATCTCACCCCATTTCTAGCAAACAAAAACGTTTTGGTAAACCTTATAGTTTGTGTGAGATGTCCCCAAAGTTACCCAATTATTCCCCAACAATTTCCAAATAATCATGAAGGGTTTGAAAGCAATTTGAAAATTATGAAGCGCGACACATTCCCAACTCCCGTCTTAGGAAACTAAATTCATTTTCGGGAAGTGGCTTAGTGAAAATGTCAGCTAGGTTCGATTTGGACTCTACATGTGAGAGTACAATATCTCCTCTAGCTACATGATCCCTAATGAAGTGGTGACGCACCTCAATATGTTTGGTTCTAGAATGATGGACTGGATTCTTGGTTAAGTTAATTGTGCTTATGTTATCGCATAACACTTGCACACCCTTGTAACTCAATCCATAGTCCTCTAAAGTATGTATCATCCACAACAATTATGATACACTCTCTCCCATGGCGATATATTCTGCCTCGGTCGTGGAGAGAGCAACACAATGTTGCTTCCGACTTGACCAACTAACTAAAGATGATCCTAAGAATTGGCAACCCCCACTTGTGCTTTTCCGGTCCAACTTACATCCAGCGTAGTCGGAATCTGTGTAGCCAATTAAATCAAATGATTCGGTACGGGGGTATCATAGACCGACTCCAATTGTGCCTTTGAGATATCTCAAAATTCGCTTAACAACGATTAAGTGAGATTCCTTGGCACAAACTTGATACCTAGTGCACATACCCACAACAAATAGTATATCAGGTCGACTCGCTGTAAGGTATAGCAAACTACCTATCATGCTTCGATATTGAGTCAAATCAATGGGTTTACCACTCTCATCATTGTCTAATCTTGTGTTTGTAGCCATGGGAGTGGTTACCTCTTTCGAATCACTCATATTGAATTTTCGAAGCATTTCTTGTGTGTATTTTGATTGGTGCACATGGATCCCATCACGAGTTTGCTTGATTTCAAGTCCAAGGAAGAAAGCCAACTCTCCCACTAGACTCATCTCAAATTCATTTTCCATGTGTCCAATGAACTCATTTAAATAGCCCTTATTATTCGAGCCACAGATTATGTCATCGACATATACTTGGGCTACAAAAATGTTGTCACCATCTCTTCGTAGAAATAGCGTAGGGTCTATTTGGCCTCTAACGAAGCCCTTCTCAATCAAGAATGTTGACAACCGCTCATACCAAGCTCGGGGTTCTTGTTTAAGGCCGTAAAGTGCCTTTTTGAGCTTGAACACGTGGTTTGGGAATTCGGTATTCTCAAACCCCGGAGGTTGTTCGACGTAGACCTCTTCTCTAATCAAACCATTTAGGAAGGCCGATTTGACGTCCATTTGATTTAATTTGAAACCACGATGAGCTGCAAATGCAAGCAACAATCGGATGGACTCTAATCGTGCCACGGGAGCATAAGTCTCATCATAATCAAGGCCTTCAACTTGACTGTAGCCCTTAGCTACCAAGCGTGCCTTGTTTCTAATGATTTCTCCCTTATGGTTCAATTTGTTTTTGAAGACCCATTTGGTTCCAATAATGGTGGTCTTCTTAGGTCTAGGGACTAAGTCCCAAACTTGACTTCTCTCAAATTGACCTAGTTCATCTTGCATTGCAATGATCCAATCGGGATCACTTAATGCTTCATCAATTTTCCTAGGTTCAATTTCGGAAATTAGGGCAACTTCATTAGCCTCATTCCGGAAGAATGATCTAGTTCTAACCCCATGATGGATGTCTCCAACAATTTGGTCTTGGGGATGACTAGAGGCTAATCTAGTTTGCCTAGGAGTTGGTGGTGCTTCTTGAATGGGTTCACTAGACACAAGTTCAGCCTCAGGATCTGGCTGATTAATGGGTTGTCTAGGTTCACCGTCATCAGACTTATCACCATCAACCTCACTTGGAGTTTCTTCCAAACTTAGTCTCCTAAGTTCGAGTTGAACTCCTTCTACATTTTCTAATTGATCACTTGATTTTGGAATTTCTTCAAAGACCACATCAGAAGACTCTTCAACTAATTTAGACTTCTTGTTGTAGACTCGGTAGACTTTGCTAACGAGAGAGTACCCGACTAGTATCCCTTCATCAGCCTTTACCGTGAACTTTCCAAGGTGATCCTTGGTATTTAGAATGAACACCTTACAACCAAACACCCTAAGGTGTTTAACTGTAGGTGGTTTCCAAACCAAAGTTCATGGGGAGTCTTTCCTAAAAACCTATGGATGAGGACTCGATTTTGCACAAAGCAAGTTGAATTTACAGCTTCGGCCCACAAGTAACTCGGGAGTGAGTACTCATTAAGCATGCTTCGTGCAGCCTCTTGAAGTACACGGTTCTTCCTCTCTACAACACCATTTTGTTGTGGTGTTCTAGGAGTAGAGAACTCATGCTTATAACCTCTATCTTGACAAAATTCTAAAAACCTTTAGTTTTGAAATTCACCTCCATGATCACTTCTAATTGTCTTAATTGTTAATGATTTCTCATTTTCAACTCTTCTACAAAAAGAAATGAAAATATCTAAGGTTTGGTCCTTATATTTTAAAAAGTAAGTCCATGTATACCTAGTAAAATCATCAATGATAACAAAGCAATATCTACTTTCATTCAATGATATAATGGTACTACAATCAAATAGATCCATATGAAGTAAATCTAATGCATTGGAAGTACTTACAGTGCTTTTACCTTTATGTGCAGATTTTGTTTGCTTACCCATTTGACATGCATCACAAAGTTTGTCTTTTTCATACTTGACGCTTGGTAAGCCACGGACTAGTCCCTTGTTGGCCAACTTCCGGATGTTCTTCATGTTCACATGTGCTAGCCTCCGGTGCCAAAGGGTGGACTCTTCTTCTTTTGACATGAGACACTTAGCAAAAGCATTAGTAGCACTTTTAAATGAAACTTGATAAATATTGTATACTCTTGCTCCTACTAGTACCGTGTCCAAGGTGTCATGTTGTCTAACTAGACATTGACTTGGTTGGAAGTCAATTGTGTAACCCGTGTCACATAATTGACTGACACTTAGGAGATTAAATTTCATCCCCTTGACTAGAAGGACATTTGAAATTCTAAGACATTATGATATTTGAATGTCTCCTATCCCTATGACCATAAGACTACCATTGTTACCAAATGATACATTACCTCTACTTTTCTTGTGAAGTGTGGTAAACAATGATCTATCCCCGGTCATGTGTTTGGAGGATCCACTATCAACGAACCAAGTTGATAGATGCTCCCCCTCAATCATAACCTACACAATTCGAAAAATAGAAGTTTTAGGTACCCAAACCTTGGGACCTAAAGCATCAACTAAACATGACTTAGGCACCCATGCCTTGACAACTTTCTTTTGAGTTTTGGGTGTCCTAGATTGTCTCATATCAGTCCTAGACATCAAAGACACGAATGAGGGTTCTTTGGGTCGGTAACCAATACCGACCCTATTGTAGACTGCCCTTTGAGCATTTAGGATCATGTCTAGGGTCTTAGAGCTAGTTGAGAACTTCTCAAGAATATTCTTGAGCTTCTCAACCTCACTCTTCAATGATAACTCTCGGATGTTAAGCCGTAAACAGAGCCCCAAGCTCTGATACCACTTTTTGGAAACGGGATGGCTAGAGAGGGGGGGTGAATATAGCCAATCACTTTTATCTTTGGCAAGTAACAAGTTTCTGCACTCAATCTAATTAGTAGCACAGCGGAAGAAATAAAGTAACAGAGCAGTGCAGAAAATCAAAACAGAAACCGAAAACAAACAACCACAATTAGCAAGATCGCTAACAAGGAAGGTTTACAAGGTTCGGGGATAACTTGCCCCTACTCCTTGGCATGCCCTTAAGGTGGGCGATCCCTTGATCGTCGGCAGATCAAGCCCCGGTTATCACCGGATAGGAAGCAACCTCCTTCTCGGTGGAGAAACCTCTCTACAGTGTTTCAATCACAGATGAAGTTTAAGCACAAAGAAACAACAAGAAGGAGCTTACTCAAACACTTAGCAAGGACAAAAACACAGCAAGCTTCCCTGAGCTCCACCCAGTGGCGTTCTCACGCAAGAACCCTTCTTTGTGTCTTCCCACTGTCGGACTCCAAGCTTCTTGTTCTCTCCTTCAAGCGCTCAAGTAATGGATGATTTCTTCTCGAAAAACAGTAGCTTGCTCAAGGTGATGAAACTTCAAGAGCGCAGCAAGCTTGTTGTGGAGAACTCAAGGCGCAGCAAGAAGACAGTATTTGAACTCTGCTTCCACGAAGCCAACTTCCACCCTTTTAATTCTCCACACAGCACTAGGTGACAACATCCTCCGTAGCCTCCAGCTACCACACTGCCAACGCCAGCAACCACTGAGCCCTCTCTGGTCTTCCTGAGATGTCCTCAGCCAAGCCCCAGTCTCGGCTCCAGTCTGCAGCTCGGCCGTTGCAACCTGAAATGGAGAATCGGACAAACCTGCTCCAAGGAAAGCCTCCATTGACCTCTCCTTAAGTGTTTGAATCCTCCCCTGTCACCTGCAGCATAATCAGACTGTTAGAGCAGCAAATCACACAGTAAATCAAATATCAGGAGCAAACAGTAGCGAATCGGATACGATCAGACGCTCTGACGGCGTCTGACAGTGCAATTTGAATTAAAGTGATTGGTCACCAGACCGATCCAGGGCTTGTTGGTCGGTCACCAAACCGATCCACTGCTTTGCTGGGATTCCCAGCTCTCGCAACTATACACACCTGATCGGTCACCCGACCGATCAGAGTGAAGCCTGATCGGTCACCAGACCGATCAGAGTGAAGCCTGATCCGTCACTCAGACCGATCAGGACAGATGAACAGTGATTTTTTAATCAGATCTTAAGTCCCTGATCGGTCACCGGACCGTTCAGGACTTGATCAGCAAGGGAACTCACTCACTTCCCGCTCCCTGATCGGTCACCAGACCGATCAGGAGCAAGGCAGCGAGGAAGCAGCCTGCTCCCTGATCGATCACCGGACCGATCAGGAGCCACACAGTAGGTTCCCAACCTCACTGTGCGCTCTCTGATCGGTCACCAGTCCGATCAAACATCGCTGGATCGGTCACCAGATCGATCCACGAAGGAGCAGCGTGCTAATGTCCCTGATCGGTCACCAGACCGATCCAGAGACTCAACCCTAGCCCTCCAAGCTAGTGTTTCATCCACCTTAGCCGTCCAAGCCAAGGATTTTTCCATCTAACTCTCCAAGTTGGGAATTTGCACCTAATCCTCCAAGTTAGGACTTTTCACCTAGCCCTCCAAGCTAGGACTTTTCACCTAGCCCTCCAAGCTAGGACTTTTCACCCAACCCGTCTGAGT
Organism: Boesenbergia rotunda; assembly: GCA_024364735.1. Classification (NCBI taxonomy): domain Eukaryota; kingdom Viridiplantae; phylum Streptophyta; class Magnoliopsida; order Zingiberales; family Zingiberaceae; genus Boesenbergia; species Boesenbergia rotunda. The sequence continues at coordinate 372,838 of JAGFNQ010002877.1, read as the reverse complement.
TAATACTTCATCCAACCTAGCCTTCCAAGCTAGGCACCTGACCCTCCAAGCCAGGACTTTTTCACCTAATTCTCCAGGATGGGAATTTGCACCTAACCCTCCAAGTTAGGACTTTTCACCTAGCCCTCCAAGCTAGGACTTTTCACCCAATCCATCCGAATTAGGACTTTTCCAACACCTAGACCTCCAAGCTAGGACTTTTCACACCTAACCCTCCAGGTTAGGATTTTCCGCCACCTAGCCTTCCAGGCTAGGATTTTCCATATCATGCCTGATCCCTGACCAGGACTTAATCATAATCATCATAATCATAATCAACCTAAACTAAAATCGATGTCAACACCAAAACAACAATCAAGGCCAGACTACATCAACACCATCCACTCTCCACCATCCATGCCATCTCACTCTCGATGCGATTGCTCGGGAGCGGAGAGGGGCGAAAGGGGGTTATCTACTTCTTCGCAGCCATCGCACCAGAGCTAGGGCTCAGGGGTTCTGAACCCTAGTTGACCTCCATTCCCTCTCACCGCCGGCCGGACGAGCTAGGGCTCAGGGGTTCCGAACCCTAGCCGAATGCAGCCGTCGCACAAGATACCAACCGCAGCTTCATCTTCACTGCTCGAAAGGGGTTCCTTCGCAGCATTCATCTTCATAGCAGTCATTTCCAGTAGATTTCCAGCATAGCAATTTTTCCTTTAGCAGTTCCTTCTTCTCAGTTTCTCATGTTTATCATGCGATCGACTACATTCGTTGGGAGACGACTCGAGTTACTCTATGCTACATTAGTGTAGAGGAGTTCGATACTTTGATTGTATTTGATACTCGCGGTACGACACGCGAGCCTTATCAAATTTGGCGCTGTTGCCGGGGAATGTAGTGGTGCTTGATAATTATATCTTTTGATTCTATTTTTGATTGCTTTATCTTTTGTATACGGTTGCTGCTATTTTACTTGTTTTGTGATAGGACTGCAGATTCAAAATATCTTCAAATGCTTATTCATCTCCTCACCAGCAGTCGTGTCAACAATTTCAGCAGCCCTATTCAGATTTGCAGCAGTACCAAACTTTCAATCAGCCACCACAGCAGTTTCAACCACAATTTTAGAATTTTTAGCAAGGGTACAATCCAAATTTTCAACAAAATTTTCAATCATTTCAGCAGTCTCAACAAAATTTTCAGCAACCATTTAATCAGCCACCAATTCAACAGTTTCAGCAGAATTTCCAAGATTTCCAACAACCATTCAATTATGGTCAGCAAGGTTTTTATCGAGGCCAGCAAGTATTTCAACCCTCACAGCAAGTTTTTCATTATTCACAATTTTCAAATCAAGATTTCCAATTTCAATGTCAGAATTGTCAACAAGACACTCAGAATTTTCAACCTCAAGCATTTCAGCAATTCAATCAACAATTTCAGCCCCAATTTCAGAATTTTCAGAACAATAATTTCCAGCAACATCATCCTTGCTATCAACCCAATTTTTAGCAGTTTAATTAGCCCATTCAACCATTTGAGCAGCCCCAACAGCTCCAATTTCAGAACTCACAGCTTACTCTTGATTTTCAGCAAACTTATGTCACATTTCAAGATCAACAGGAGTTCCACACCAATCAAGGTGGCTTTGAGAATCCTAATGAGAGTGGAGGAAATGCACAACAATAAAGAATAGAGGAGATGCTTCAATAACTTTTACAATAACAAAAGCTTCAAGACATCGGAAGACGCCTTGGACAATTGGTTAATCAAATGAATCAAATACAAGCCCAAAGATCAAGACAAGTACCTTCTCAAGCCACTTTTAATTCTGAGGGGCATGGAGAGGATCCTCCTAGCATTAGCATGGATATTTCAGATGAAGTTGTTGAGGCAGAGTGTATTGCTGATGATGTTTCACTTGACATAGTAGGAGGAGATTTTAGCTTAGATAAGGTTGAATATGCAGTAGAGACAGAGGCATTGGAGGAGATTGACATTCAAGCTTGTGAGAGCCTTGAATTCGAATCTGAAGCTCTACAGGACCCTTCTCATCTTTTACTTTGTGATAATATTATAATTGTTGGTCCTAATTTTTCTAATATGGTTGTTGCAGATATGGTTGATGAAGCATGCATTGCAGATGAATCTACAGGTGTAGGGGATTGCACAGAGCCCCAGGGACCACCAACATTGCTTGATATATTAGAAGATTCAGAAGATAAGCCAGAATGTGTAGGGACTTGCATGGTGGAAGCAAGAACCCAAGGATCACCTGTTCCAGTTGAGTGTCCACTAGAACTTGAGCTTGAGATGAAACCTGTACTTAACCAGGAGGAAGCTATGGATACATCTATTCTTGTAGAACCTCCAGGTATTCTTCAGCATGATCAGGTAAGTATACCTCCTATTTCTTTGGAAAAATCAATAGAGGTACCTCAAACTGATTTTATCATTTGTGATGAATTTATTGACACATCTTTTATAGAAATTGTTTGTGAAAAATCTGTAGAGGCACCTAAAATTGATTTTGTTGAATGTGGTGTATTACTTGATACATCTTTTGTGGATATGGATTGTGGAAAATTTTTAGAAGGGCTTGAAATTGATGTTGTTTATTGTGATGAATCTCTTGCTATATCTTATGCTGAAGTTGAGTGTGAAAAACTTATGGAGGTACCCGAGATTGATTTTATTGGCTGTGAAATATTTCTTGATATACCTTATATAGAAACTACTTGTGAAAATTCGATAGAGGTACCTAAAGTTGATTTCATTGGTTGTAATGCATTGCTTGATACATCCTTAGTGGGAAATAATTATGAAAATTCCATTGAAGTATCCAAAATAGATTTCATTGGTGGTGATAAGTTTCTTGATATACCTTTGGTGGATATTAATTGTGAAAAATTCATTGAGGTGCCAAAAATTGATTTTATTGGATGTGCTGCATTTTTGGATTCTTTTTATATAGAGATTGATGGTATTACACTTCTTTCCTACCCTGCACGCTTGAGAGAGGTATTACATGGTTTTGCAGGGTCCCGAAGACTTCTGGAATGGGTGCTCCATCTGAACAGACTCTAACCTCCTGGAAGGACTTCCAAAAAGCATCAAGAGGGAGGAGTTTCTTTTATTTTGACTAGTAGCACTCACCCTCTAAAGTGGATCTTGCACCTTAATCGCCTTCGGCCACCTGAATATTTTTCTGTGAAGTTTAAGTGTGGGGGAGCAATGCACTATGGCATAGATCACGTGAGGAATGCTCTCTCGACTACCCAAACTCCACCACTACCAGGATGGATGCTACTCCTTAACCGCCTCCAACCGCCAGGAATAAAGGGGAGTTTGTTCCTTTTCTTTCCTTTTCATATTTTTCTTTATGTTTATACTCTCATGTTTGTTTGCTTTTATACTTTGCATTCATGTTTTTCTTCCTCATTCTGCATTTTGTTTAGTCTTGAATAAACCTTGTTTGACTTCTAGTTGTATCTCCCTACATGTTCCTTTATTATGCTTTGAGAATCATAAAAGATGGTTAAGTCTGACTATTGAGTTTTGGTTTCCTTGGTATGCTTAGAGACATTAATTGCATTTAGTCATTTGTTGTGGTGATGGACTCTATCTTGTTGGATTAAGCATGACATTTTATTGTTCACCTAGTGAGGATATTGCCATGTCTATCCTTAATCCTCTTATGTGTGATAGCATTTATGATACTTGACACTCTAGAACTTGCTTTGATTCTTTTTGAAATTACAATAGCATAAGCTTACATGAATATGATGGAGGCAACCTTTCTTGTTGAACTCTTAGTTTTCCCTCTACTTTGCTACTGTTACTAGTGAGCGTTTCACCTATTACTTTCATGTTTCATTGTCTTTCAGATCCTCTCATTGTCACCATATTCTCACTGTCATATTTTTGTTATCTTATTCTTTCCTTGAGCATGCGATGAAAGCATGGGGTGATTACATGATGAGTACATTTTTATTTGTCTATTATTAGCCTCTATTATTGTAAGTTTGAGATGTTATCATGCTTTGTTACATATTTAGTAGTTTTCGTGAGACGCTCAAGTTTTAAGTGGGGGGGGGGGGGGGAGACAAGTGTGTATGCACGAATGCTTGTTGAAAAAAAATCTCTCTGTAAAAAAAAGGAAAAAAAAGAGAAATGAAAAAAAATGGAAGTAAAAAAAACAAAAACAAAAAAAAAGAGAATGAGAAATTAAAGAGAGTGAAAAAAATTCTCAAGCATTCGAGATTTTTGTTAGTGATGAACAAGAAGAAATATTTCCATGAAAGAATTTTTGATATATACTCATTTGATATTTTTATTGAGAGAAACTCAAGAGTTAAGTTGTTGATACATATATGCATTTTTAGAAGTGTTGTAAGTGGTTGTTGTGTATTGTATTGAGAATGTGCAAGGAGAATTTTGAGTGTTGGAGGTTTGATTGAGTTTTTATTTTGGCCTATTGTTTAATTGTATACATCATGTTAATTACCCCAATGCTTTCATGCTCTCTATGATCTTCTTTGTTATCTACCATTCTTGTTCTCTTGTTAGAAAGTGGTTTCATTATTATTCATTGAAAAGACCTCTTGATTTGTGTACTTATGTTATAGTAGTGGAGAAGTAGAAGATAAGCAAGCATATGGTAGTGCAATATCATGAATGCTTTGAGAGAACTCCACTTTCATATTTGTTATTTTTGTGAGCATCAGTGCATATATCCATCTTGTGAGGTTTTTGTCATACTTAGTTTATTCAAGTTGATGAAATTACCATGTTATTGACTTATGTGAGATTTGGAACCATAAATACATGGATTCTTGAGACTTGATGATCCTAAGTAATGTTCTTTTATTATTCCTCAAGTATTGATAGGGGATGTAATGTTTGGGAGATATGTTGTGTTGGATCGAGAGAAACGATAGAGGGGGGTGAATATCGTTAACATTTTTCGAAAAAACTTAGAGCAAGTACGCAGCGGAAATTAAGAAAACAGAATCACACAGAGACACGATCGATTTTACTTGGTTCGGAGCCTGGGTCGACTCCTACTCCAAGGCCCACGGTCGTTGACCGTTTACTGAGGGCAATTCTATAATCGCGCAAAGATTCTTACAAAAGATTACAGTTCTAGTACAGTAGTAGTATAACGGAAATAAAAATTAGTTCTTCGTTACCGACGTCTGATATGGGATGTTTCTCGGAGCAGAGGGACGTCGTCGGCACTTTCGTGTCGAGTTGGAAGGTTTCTGGAGCGATGCGCAGGAGCAGAAGAACGTTACAGCGTTGGAAGATGTGTTGCTCTGAAGCCTGGGGTCGAGGGCCTTTTTATAGGCCCTGGGGGCCCCCGGATCGTCGGGGGCGCCCCCCCCCCCACGTGCCACTCGATCCGTCTCGGTCTCGGTCAGCTTCTGATCCCTTTACATTCGGGATCAGCTTTGACCGGGGCGCCCGGAGCGCTCGGGGCGCCCGGAGCGCTCGGGGCGCCCGGAGCGCTCGGGGCGCCCGGAGCGCTCGGGGCGCCCGGAGCGCTCGGGGCGCCCGTATTGCCCGGGTCAAACTTTCATCCGTTGGCATCGAGGGGAGCTGCTTCGGTAGTTGGCGCTAGGGGCGCCCGGGACGCTGGGGGCGCCCGGGAGCAGTGGGGGCGCCCGAGAGCATGGGGGCGCCCCGCCCAACAGCTGTTCGAAGCCTTCCTTACTTACATTGTTTTGTATGCACCTTGGGGGCGCCCGAGACACTCCGGGCGCCCTACTCAGCCACTGCCTCACTCCTTTGAGGCTCTCTGAGCTGCAGACACTCGTTCCTTTGGTCCTACATCCAGGGTTAGTCCAAAACAACATAAAATAATAATGTGTTAGTTTATACAGCCTTAGTTGTCTTGGTTCTGACTTTGGGCCTCCAAAATGGAGCCCTAGGTCGAACCGACGCCTACTGTTCCCTCTCGACGGGGAACGTGTCCTCACCTACTCCTCTCGGGAGAATGTACCTAATGCCAACCACTCCTTTGGTTGGACTTTTTCCTAGCGGTCCTTTGCCAGGTCTTAGATACCGAGTTGTCCTTCGCCCGATGCCTAGCAGTCCTTCGCTAGGGCTTCAGTCCCAAGCTGTCCTTCGCCTGGTGCCTAGCAGTCCTTCGCTAGGGCTTTGTACCCTGGCATTCCTTCGCCAGTGCCTAGCAGTCCTTCGCTAGGGCTTTGTACCCTGGCATTCCTTTGCCAGTGCCTAGCAGTCCTTTGCTAGGACTTTTTAACCTGCACACTAGAGTAATTTGTTAGATAACAAGTAAGACTTAACTTTTGAGCCCTGTTGCCATTATCAAAACTCAGGTTCGACTTGGGTGCTTTCTGCACCAACAATCTCCCCCTTTTTGATTTATGGCAACCCTGGTTCAAAAAGTTAAGTTTAATCAAAGCATAAAAATTACCGTTTATTCCCTTCCCCTGGAAGGAATCTCTCCCTAGATTTTTCAAAAATTCGTGGGGTTCTTGAGAATAGATTTTAAGTCAAAAACTTTAAGAAGAGTTTTGAAAAATTTAAGTTTTGAGTACTGAAAATTTTGACGCCTTAAGTTTAAGGTACTCAAAAGTTTTGAAAGCTTAAGTGTTAAAGTGCTTGGTAAAATTTGAACATTTTAAGTACTTAGAGTTTGAAAAACTTCAGTTTTAAGTACTTAGGAAACTTTTGAAAATTTGAGAACTTAAGTACTTAGTAAAGTTTTGAAAAGCTTAAGTACTTAGTAATATTTTAAAAATTTTAAAAAGCTTAAGTACTTAGTAAAATTTTGAAAATTTGAGAGCTTAAGTACTTAGTAAAATTTTGAAAAACTTAAGTACTTAGAAAAAGTTTTGAAAAGCTCAAGTACTTAGTAATATTTTGAAAATTTGAAAAAGCTTAAGTACTTAGTAAAATTTTTGAAAATCTTAAGTACCTTTTTGAATAAGGGATAGATTTTGAAATTTTGAGAGACAAAAAAATAGATTTTGAAATTTTGAAACCCTAAAAAAAATTTTTAAATTCTATCCTTTCTTATCTCTCCCTCTTTGCCATATATCAAAAACAGATAAATATAGCAGAAATTAAATTGCATAAAGGAAATAACTTTCATAAAGGAAAATATTTGCATGATTTTGCTGTACTGAACCAATTCATGATAAGACTTAAACCAAATCAATTAATTTTCTCTTGTAGGGACCTGTCTAACCCAATTAGCTACTTACTAACTGTTATAAACAGTAGTTTTCGCTAGGGTTAGTCAAGTTAAGTGTTTCTGTTCAAGTTAGATTTTCTAAACTTGACACGTAACTTGATTGCTGTGTAAGTTGTATTTAGTGCCCCAATTACTGCAGATGCACTGACTTAAAGCATCTTGAATTAAGGCAAAGACCTAAGCATCTCAACCCTTTCTAGGTTATCAATCAAAAGTACCCTAAGGTGCTTGTGAGATGCTGGTTTCTAAATCTATAGGTGCATGCAGTTCTAGGGTTAGGGCCTAGGCTATGTCCATTTGCGAAAAAGCCCTAGTTTTGAAAGGGGGTAGTTTTGAAATAAAACTAAGTCAGAAAAAAATTAAAAAAAATTGATTTTAAAATTAAGTAAGACAGTTTTTCAAATTCTTTTAGAAACTGATTTTTAAAGCAGTAAGAAAATCAAAAGTGGAGTTGATCTATTCTACAGAGCACAATTCTAACTGCCTTTCAAATAGGACATAACAAGTATTCATTTTCATAAGTCAGCTAGTCAAATAGAACAGAACAAGTACTGAAAATTCAACACAGTCATACAAGTCAGGTATAAGTCAACCCTACTGAGTAGGGGCAGTCAAATAGTTACTGGTACAATGCTAAGCAAATCTAGGACGAGGGACCGGGATGATCAGAGGAGCTCGGCTGCCAGGATCGAAATAGGGTCATCATCTCGTGATACTGTGCATCTCTGGCCTCCCTCTCAGCTCTAAGGGCACTCATGTAATCGGTGTAGTATCCTAGATTTGTTGCCATTCCTTCATCGTGGTTCGCCTCCACTTCCTCTCGGAGACTTTGGACCTGTGTCTCCAAATGTGTCACTCTCTCGTAGAGTGTCGATGGAGCGGGCTCGTCTATGTGTGCTCGGGCTGCTGCCGCTATATCTCCAACGTCAACGTCTACCTCCTCATCTGAGTCGATCGGAGCCCCAGCCTGCTGTCGTCTCCAACTCAGAACCCCGGTGGCCGATACCTCTAGACCCGCTAACGAGAAGTTCCTAAATCCTATTTCATCAAAATCGGTCATGGCGGTTATTTCACCCACGGTAATGTCACAACAGTGGTGATGAAGGAGGGAAGTGATGATGTGGCAGAATGGAGTGCGCACTCGTCCCTGGGTCGTAACACTGGACGCATGCAGAATAGTATGAAACATGTGTAGTCCAAAGTCAATGTCAAGGTGATGGACTAGGGCATACAGAAGAAAGGCATGAAAGGGTCGCATGGTCCCGAGATCTCTGGTGGAGAGTGGTAAGATACAGCGGATCAGGACTCTGTACAGGGCATAGTCCTGTGCCTAAAGGTCAACGGCTTGGAATCGTCTATTTGCGGGGAGTCTAGCTTCCCTATAGAAATAGGAGTGGATAGTGTCTAAGGTAATGTGAGAATAGGGAGGATCAAATGGAGGATTCCTAGGGGGATAGCAGCAAAATGTGGACTGGGAGGGTCGTAGTCTAAGGAATCGGTTCAGCAAAGTAGGGGTGATAGACAGAGGTATCCCTTGAACAGTAGTGTGAAACATGAGATTATCTTGTCGAACTATGTTGTTGTAAAATTCTGCACATAAGGATTCATTAATGGTATGAGTGCAGAATACAAGATTATCTAATTGATAGAAGTTTATAATATTCATGGTTAAGGGGCATGATTGGGTAAAGAAATGTCTATTAAGATAGCTTGTTTTAATAGGCTTGTAAATGGTTTGAGCAAACTTATTACATAATTCTATAGTAGGGAACCTAGGGTCGGGACTCGGTTCGGCACCGGGGTTGACCGGGTTTGGTCGACGTCTTCTAAGGGAAGGAATTTAAAAGAAGTATGAAGGTATTGCATTAAATAAAATTAAAAGAAAATTTAAATGCAATAAAAATTATACCGGGCAGCTCGGGGAGGCATGGTTGAGGACGAGAGCTTGCAAGGTCTCTTGATCTTCTTGTAAGGAAGGAAGGGTGGAAGGAAGTTGCTTTTTGGTGTGGGAAGAGAAGGGGGTTCGGATGCCATTATATAGGCAGGTCAATGGGGGCGCCCGGGACAGGGGTTACTGCCAAAGGCAGTGACTGCGACTGGTTAGGGGCGCCCGGAGTGGCCCGGGCGCCCTCGTCAGGCTGCTTTTGCAGCTTTTGCTGCATTGAGTGTGATAGGGGCGCCCGCGTGGTTCCGGGCGCCCTGGTCAAAGGCTGAATTTGCAGCTTTTGGTTTTGAGAGAAGGTAAATGCAAGGGGGGGCGCCCGAGGAGTCACGGGCGCCCGAGACTGTAGCAAAAAGACAAGTTTTATGTCTTATCATCGTTTAACCATGGTTTAATCGGTTTGATCATGGTTTGAATTGATTTGACTGCTTGACTTGTGGTTTGACTATTTTAACCATGGTTTGACCGTGTTGACCAAGGTTTGACCATGACTTTAACTATAGGATTAACTCATAATATAGGCATAAAAGAATTTACAATTGAGTCTTAATCTTACTGTCTCACCCAATCTAATATTTTCAACCACGTTAGCCTTATAGGTTTTGTGAGACAGGTTTTGATAAGTAAAATTTATTTTGAAAAATTATTATTTATTTTGAAAAACCTTAATTAATTTTTGAAAACAGTTAAGTTTATTTTGAAAGGAAATGTTTAAATCTATACTTAACTGAAAGTTGTGTTAGATTTGAATTTGACAAAAAGTAATTTGAATTTGAAATTCAAAAATTGGCTTCCAGGTCTTGGCGAGGCACTAGGCCTTCTTTGGCCGTAGCCTTATTGGATCATCAACCCTTTCCTTGACAAAGCCGTTTAATAAAATTTCATTTTCAAAATTAATCTTTGAAAATTTCTGGTCTAACTAGTTTGAGTTTTGGATCGGTAGCTTCGGCTAGTTTCACCAGTCTAAAGAGATCAAGTAAACTTGATCTTATTAGAATTGGTTTCCCTAATGTACTATCATCTCACATCCACCCAATACTATGTTGTCAAGTTTCAGTTAAGTTTGTTCAGTCCTTATACTAACTATTTCTAAGCATGGTAAATTGCAGAAATTTAAATAAACAATCAAACATGCAATTTGCAATCAAGAATTAAATTTTATCTAACCATGAATATAGTTTTCAGTTTAGCTCCCTCTGGACTAAAGTCACGATGATGGTTAGGCAAGATGTGAATCTTGTCCTTGGGGATCCAATACTATTTTGATCCAGTAGGTTTGTTCAGGTACAGTTTGGGTACCTGATAGATACCATTTTAGTGATTATTTGAGTTGCTAAAATCCATGTTTGACCTATGTTTTTTATCGCTTAATTATGAAATTGCCCTAGGTTTTAGAATTTCTTCTTA
>JAGFNQ010002877.1:335417-360526 GCA_024364735.1 Boesenbergia rotunda | reverse complement strand
TTGCTGTACTGAACCAATTCATGATAAGACTTAAACCAAATCAGTTAATTTTCTCTTGTAGGGACCTGTCTAACCCAATTAGCTACTTACTAACTGTTATAAACAGTAGTTTTTGCTAGGGTTAGTCAAGTTAAGTGTTTTTGTTCAAGTTAGGTTTTCTAAACTTGACACTTAACTTGATTGCTGTGTAAGTTGTATTTAGTGCCCCAATTACTGCAGATGCACTGACTTAAAGCATCTTGAATTAAGGCAAAGACCTAAGCATCTCAACCCTTTCTAGGTTATCACTCAAAAAAGTACCCTAAGGTGCTTGTGAGATGCTGGCTTCTAAATCTATAGGTGTATGCAGTTCTAGGGTTAGGGCCTAGGCTAAGTCCATTTGCGAAAAAGCCCTAGTTTTGAAAGGGGGTAGTTTTGAAGTAAAACTAAGAAAAAATTTAAAAAAAAACTGATTTTGAAATTAAGTATAACAGTTTTTCAAAATTCCTTTTTTTTTGAAACTGACTTTTAAATCAAATAAAGCAGTAAGAAATTAAAAAGTAGAGCTAACCTGTTCTACAGAGCATAATCCTTGATCAGATACTCAAGTCAAATATATAGTCAAACAAAATAGATTAACTGGTCAACCAGAGGTTCGGTAGAGTCAAACATGAGTCAAGTTTTTAGTAAAATGCTGAAATAGTCTAACTAGGACGACGAGCCAGGGTGGTCAGATGAGCCAGGCTGCCATGATCGAAATAGTGTCATCATCTCGTGATACTGTGCATCTCTGACCTCCCTCTCACCTCTAAGGGTGCTCATATACCCGGTGTAGTAGCCCAGATTTGTCTCCATGTTTTCGGCATGATTGGCCTCCACTTCCTCTCGGAGGCTCTGGACATGTGTCTCCAGCTGTGTCACTCGATCGTAGAGTGTCGGTGGAGGAGGCTCGTCTATGTGTGCTCGAGCCTCAGCTGCCAGATCTGCGACGTCAACGTCTACCTCCTCGTCTGAGTCGATCGGAGCCCCGGCCTGCTGTCGTCTCCAACTCAAAACCCCGGTGGCCGATACCTCTAGACCCGCTAACGAGAAGTTCCTAAATCCTATTTCATCAAAGTCGGTCATAGCGGTTATTTCACCCACGGTAATGTCACGACCGTGGTGATGAAGGAGGGAGGTGATGATGTGGCAGAATGGAGTGCGCACTCGTCCCTGGGTCGTAACACTGGATGCATGCAGAATAGTATGAAACATGTGTAGTCCAATGTCAATGTCAAGGTGATGGACCAGGGCATACAGAAGGAAGGCATGAAAGGGTCGCATGGTCCCGAGATCTCTAGTGGAGAGTGGTAGGATACAGCGGACCAGGACTCTGTACAGGGCATAGTCCTGTGCCTGAAGGTCAACGGCTTGGAATCGTCTATTTGCGGGGAGTCTAGCTTCCCTATAGAAGTAGGAGTGGATAGTGTCTAAGGTAATGTGAGAGTAGGGAAGATCAAATGGAGGATTCCTAGGTGGATAGCAGCAAAATGTGGACTGGGAGGGTCGTAGTCCAAGGAATCGGTTCAGCAAAGTAGGGGTGATAGACAGAGGTATCCCTTGAACAGTAGTGTGAAACATGAGATTGTCTTGTCGAACTATGTTATTGTAGAATTCTGCACATAAGGATTCATTAATGGTATGAGTGCAGAATACAAGATTATCTAATTGATAGAAGTTTATAATATTCATGGCTAAGGGGCATGATTGGGTAAAGAAATGTCTATTAAGATAGCTTGTTTTAATAGGCTTGTAAATGGTTTGAGCAAACTTATTACATAATTCTAGAGTAGGGAACCTAGGGTCGGGACTCGGTTCGGCACCGGGGTTCACTTGGTTTGCTCGGCGTTTTCTAAGTTAAGAGGTATAAGAAAAGAGTAATTCTAAATGCCTAAAGAATTTAAAATAATTTTAAATGCATAAGATAAATCATACCGGGGAGGCATGGTGAGATTTGGGAAGCACAAGTGTCACTTGATCTTCTTGGAAGGAAGGAAGTGAGGAAGGAAGTTGGTTTTTGGTGTGGGAAGAGGAGGAGGTTCGGATGCCCTTATATAGGCATTTCAATGGGGCCCGGGAGATCTCGGGTGCCCGCGGTCAGTGGTCTCTGCCTTTGGCAGAGACTGGGGCTGGATGGGGGCACCCGGAGTGCTCCGGGCGCCCGGGTCAGGCTGTTTTTGCAGCTTTGGCTGTAATGACTGTGATGGGGGCGCCCGCGTGGTTCCGGGCGCCCTGGTCAATGTCAGAGGCAGCTTTTTGCCTTGAGAAAAGGAAAAGGCATGGGGGGCGCCCGAGGAGTCATGGGCGCCCGGAGCTGTATAGGAAGAGACAAATTTTATGTCTTGTCATCGTTTGACCATGGTTTAATCGGTTTGACCGTGGTTTGAATTGATTTGACTGCTTTGACTATGGTTTGACAATGTTGACCATGGTTTGATTGTGTTGACCATGGTTTGACCGTGTTGACCATGGTTTGACCGTGGTCTGAATAACAGGATTAACTCATAATATATGCATTAAAGAATTTACAATTTGAGTCTTAATCTTACTGTCTCACCTAATCTAGGGTTTTCAACCATGTTCCCTTATAGGTTTTGTGAGACAGGTTTTGATAAGTAAAATTATTTTTAAAATTATTATTTATTTTGAAAACCTTAAATTAATTTTTGAAAACAGTTAAATTTATTTTAAAAGGAAATGTTTGAATCTATACCTAACTGAAAATTTGTGTTAGATTTGAATTTGACAAAAAGTAATTTGAATTTGAAATTCAAAAATTAACTTCCAGGTCTTGGCGAGGCACTAGGCCTTCTTTGGCCGTAGCCTTATTGGATCATCAACCCTTTCCTTGACAAAGTCGTTTAATGAAGTTTCATTTTCAAAATTAATCTTTGAAAAGTTCTGGTCTAACTAGTTTGGGTTTTGGATCGGTAGCTTCGGCTAGTTTCACCAGTCTAAAGAGACCAAGTGTACTTGATCTTATTAGAATTGGTTTCCCTAACGTACTATCATCTCACCTCCACCCAATACTATGTTGTCAAGTTTCAGTTAAGTTTGTTCAGTCCTTAAACTAACCTAAGTCTAAGCATGGTAAATTGCAGAAATTTAAATAAACAATCAGACAGGCAAATTTCAATCAAGAATTAAATTCTATCTAGCAATAAATATTGTTTTTAATTTGGCTCCCCCGGACTATAGCCACGATAATGGTTTGGCAAGATGTGAATCTTGTCCTTGGGGATCCAATATTGATTTGATCCAGTTTGTTGATTTAGGCATAATTTTGATACCCATGCCTGAACTTTTGGTCTGGACTGGTTCAGTACAGCAAAGTAAGATCTTTATCGGGATTTGGTTCTATAGCCAAGTCCGGATCGATTTAGAACAAACTTCTGTTTTCCAAGAATCATGTCAAGACCCTTGGAACCAGAAGTGAACCGTTCTAAGGCAGCTCTAAGATCCTTAACCTGAGTTTTCATGGAGGAGTTCTCTTTTTCAAGTTTTTCAACTTGAGTAGGAGTTCCTTCTTGAACTTTCTCGGTTAAGGGTTTAGAGTCAGCTCCCTCTTTCAGGAGTTTTAATTCCTGTCGGAGGGATTCAACTCGGAGTTTAGCTTTCGCCAAATCTCGAGAAAGATACGAAATAAGTTCATTTAACTGACTTCTATTGAAACCACTTACCTTGATTTCGCCGTCTTCTGAAAAGGTTAGTCTACCGTCATCCTGTTCTGATTCTGACTCGGTCTCAACTTCTTCTGAGGCGGTCAGGGCTAGTAGGTTTGACTGAGGTGATTCTTCTTCTTCTTCTGAGGAAGATTCGTCCCAGGTTGCTTGGAGTGCTTTCTTTCTTCTTGTCTTCTTGGTCTCCTTTAGGTTCGGACACTCCGTCTTGTAGTGACCCTTCTTCTTGCACTCGTAGCAGGTCACGTTGGGTTTGTTTTTGTCACTTGCGGGTTCAGCTGGTTTGTCCTTTCTTCGGCTTGTTTTTCGTCTGTTGGTTTGGTTCTTCAATTTTTTATAGTAGCTTCGGGCCAGTCGGACCAGCTCAGGTCGAACTCCTTCTTCGTCTTCGAAGTCTGAGTCTGAGTTAGACTCGGGTTCAGGTTGAGGCTTCTTCTTCGTTGTTCTTCCAGTTTTTCCTGCAACAAAGGCGATACTTTTCTCGGCCATATTGCAGTTAGTCTGTTCGTGTAATTCTAGTTCAGGAAAAAGTTCATCTAACTTTATTTTTGAAAGATCCCTTGAAACTTTGTATGCATCTACCATAGATGCCCACAAAGTGTTTCGTGGGAAAGCATTTAGTGCGTACCTTATTAAGTCACGGTTTTCGACCTTGTGACCAATAGTGTGTAGACCGTTCATGAGTTCTTGGATTCGGGCGTGAAGCTGCGATGCCGTCTCGTTGTCGGTCATTTTGATGGTATACAGCTTATTTAGGAGCAGATCCCTCTTGCTGATCCTAGTTTCTGATGTTCCTTCATGCAGCTCGATCAATTTTGCCCACAGCTCCTTGGCACTGTTGAAGGGGCCCACCCGGTTCAGTTGCTCTTTTATTAAACCGCATTGTAGGGTCTGAGTCGCCTTTGCATCGGCTTCAATTTTGCGCTTCAGAGCGTTGTCCCATTCTGAGTAGGTTTGCGGTACTCCTTCAGCGTTCTTCGGAATCTCCAGTCCGAACTGGATAATTATCCACATGTCCACCTGAGTTTTCAGGTGGACCTCCATTCGACTTTTCCAGTAAGAAAAGTCTTCTCCACTGAAAAGTGGAGGTCTGGCAGTGCTGAATCCTTCTTGCATGGCCATTAGGGATTGTATCTGAAAAAAAAACTAAGAAACGAACTTTGTCCCAAGACTTGGTCTTGGATTAGTAGTGCTGGATAAGGAAAATAGAATATCGAGGGGTGTTGCACCAACCTCGATTAACGAGAGGAAATTCGAACGAGGAATATATTAAAAAAATTCGAACGAGAAAAAAGAATAAATCCGAAAAAAAAATTTCAAACTGGTGGTTGCACCAATTCCCCACTCTGATACCACTTGTTGGATCGAGAGAACCGATAGAGGGGGGATGAATATCGGAAAGCGTTCGGATTTGAAAAGAGAATGCGTAGCGGAAGATTAAAAACAAGAACACGCAAACACAGATATTTTTACTTGGTTCGGAGCCTAGGTCGACTCCTACTCCAAGGCCCACGGTCGTTGACCGTTTTCTGCGGGCAATTCTATATGTCGCAAAACAGTTTACAATATTGAATTTACAACTATAGCAAAGTAAACTTTAAAAGGAAAACTCTTCTTTTACCGACGTCCGATGTAGGTTGTCTTTTTTGGAGCAGTGGGACGTTGTCGGCGCTTGAGTCTCGAGTCGGGAGGTTTCCGGAGCAGAGCGCGAGAGCAGAAGAGCGTAGAAGCGTTGAATCGAATTGTTGTTTTGAGCCTTGGGGTCGAGGGCCCTTTATATAGCCCTGGGGGCGCCCGGATCGTCGGGGGAGCCCCCCCCACGTGTCGGCCGATCCGGCATTTGCTCGGTCAGCTTCTGATCCCTTCAAATTCGGGATCAGCTTTGACCGGGGCGCCCGGAACGCTCGGGGCGCCCGTATTTACCGGGTCAAGCTCTCATCTGTTGGCTTCAAGGGGAGCTGCTTCGGTAGTTGGTGGTGGGGGCGCCCGCAACATGCTGGGCGCCCGCGCGATGGGGACGCCCCGACAGTCAACTGTCGAAGTGGATTTTGCTCCTGCTGGTTGGTCTTCACCTTGGGGGCGCCTGGAACATCCGGGGCACCCTGCTCACCTTCTGCCTCACTCCTTTGAGGCTCTCTGAGCTGCAGACACTCAGTCCTTCGGTCCTACATCCAGGGTTAGTCCAAAAAGCAGTAACATATTAATTTTTATACAGCCTTAACTGTCTTGGTTCTGACTTTGGGTCTCCTAAATGGAGCCCTAGGTCGAACCGACGCCTACTGTTCCCTCGACGGGGAACGCGTCCTCACCTACTCCTCTCGGGAGAATGTACCTGATGCCAACCGCTCCTCTGGTTGGACTTTTGCCTGGCGGTCCTTTGCCAGGTCTTGGATACCGAGCTGTCCTTCGCCCGGTGCCTAGCATTCCTTCGCTAGGGCTTCAGTCCCAAGCTGTCCTTCGCCTGGCGCCTAGCAGTCCTTCGCAAGGGCTTTTTACCCTGGCATTCCTTCGCCAGTGCCTAGCAGTCCTTCGCTAGGACTTTTTACCCTGGCATTCCTTCGCCAGCGCCTAGCAGTCCTTCGCTAGGGCTTTTTACCCTGTACACTAGAGTAACATGTTGGATAACAAGTAAGACTTAACTTTTGAGCCCTATTGCCATTATCAAAACTCAGGTTCGACTTGGGTGCTTTCTGCACCAACAAGGTGATCCCTTGTCTCCCCTCCTCTTCCGATTATGCTTAGAGGTGTTATCAAGAAGGTTGAAGATCATTTCATCTATGTCATCCTTCCACTTTCATCCAAGATGCAAAGAAATAGGTCTCACGCACCTTGCTTATGCGGATGACTTGATGATCTTTGCAAGAGCGGATGAAACCTCCATGGGACTATTAAGGGGCTGTTTGGAGCATTTTGGAGGGGAAGCCAGCTTGAAGGTGAACCAATTAAAATCACATGTATACATGGCCGGGGTAAGTGGAGCCACAAAGGGCCGGTTGCTTCAAATCTTGGGATTTCAAGAAGGGAGCTTTCCTTTTCGATACTTGGGCATGCCATTGGCGGCGGAAAAATTGCGTATAGCTAATTATGGGCCACTCCTAGATAATATTATTAAGAAAGTGAATGCTTGGCCAAAGCGTACTCTATCATATGCGGGAAGATTGGAGCTTGTGAAGACGGCTCTCCAACGTGCGGTAGGGTATTGGTTTTCTATGCTTTCCATTCCCGGTGGGATAATTGATAAGATCAAGACAATATGTCGGTTGTTTGTTTGGGATTCTAAGTACCCTCCAATATCTTAGGATACTATTTTCTTGCCAAAAGATAATGGAGGATATGGCCTTAGAGATCTAGGTGCATGGAATGAGGTATTGCTTGCCAAGGTACTATGGGGAATTCAATCAAAAACGGACTCCCTGTGGATTAGGTGGGTGCATCACCACTACATTAAGGGGGCTGATTTTTGGCTTTGGGATGCAAAACCTTCGGATCTGCCGCTGATAAAAAGGTTGGTTGAAATCAGGGAGAAAATCAAAGGAGCGGGCAATGGAATAGGAGAGGCGAATATGAAGCTAATTGAGTGGTTTGCCATGAAAAGCAATGGAGTTAGCAATGCATACAGTTTTTTAGATGCGCTACCGTGAGGCCCCCATGGGCGGCAACATTATGGAGGACCGAGATTATGCCAAAGCATCAATTCATATCATGGCTACTTGTGCAAAGGAAGATTCGGACAGCGGATAGGATGGAGTTTGAGCCAAACAAACAATGCCCGGTATGTTGTCAAGAGGAGGAATCAATGGACCATCTATTTTTCATGTGTCCCTTTCCACATGCTCTATGGAATAAGGTAAAAATTTGGCTTGAGATCAGTTTTGATTTCCAAACAATAGAAGAACTACTTAATGGGGTGCGACAAAGATACAAAGGGGAAAATCGGAAGGCAAAAGCTAGATTACTTGACATTTCAAGCACAATCTACTATATATGGGGTGCTCGGAACAAATGCAAGTTCGAGGAAGTACCTACAAATGTGGATGGAGCATTTCGCAAGGTACAAATTCATGTTCACCGCTTTGTGGATCTCTCGCCAAGATAGTATACAAAATGGAGC
The DNA here is from genome assembly GCA_024364735.1 of Boesenbergia rotunda. NCBI lineage: Eukaryota > Viridiplantae > Streptophyta > Magnoliopsida > Zingiberales > Zingiberaceae > Boesenbergia > Boesenbergia rotunda. The sequence goes on along the minus strand of JAGFNQ010002877.1, from coordinate 352,717 downwards.
AAATTGGTGCAAGATTGTGGTGCGGTTTTAGCACTGTTTGGTACAAGCTGTATGGTCGGTTTCTGCTGCTGATGGGGGCTATTTTGCTACGAATCAGTGCTGATTTTGGGTGTCTTTTTTATGCTGGGTTCTACTAAGGTTGGATGAGAGACCGACTGGATTGTGCTGCTGTTTTGGAGCTAAATTTGATGCTGATTGGTGCAAAATTCGTAGATGTTTTTGGTGCTGGAAATAGCTACTGTTTGGAGCTGAATTTGCTGCTATTTGGTGCTGGAAATTGATGCTGGTTGGTGCTGAATTGGCTGCTGCTTGGTGCTGAAAATTGCTACTGTGTGTGGCAATTTGGCTGCTGATTTTACAGGCAATTTGCTGCAGTTCTGAGGGTGGTTTGCTACAGGTATTGATAGAGTGTGCTCAAGATGTGTGTTGTCCATTGGAAGGTTTTGTGTGATGTTTTGTGTAATAATAGACTGGTGAGAGTGGTGAGATGAGAACCATGCGCCCAATATAAGTGCTATGGTTGGGTTTGATGTTGTTTGTATTGGATGTCCTGTACTTGATGCACAGATTGAGGCATTAACCTCATGATGTGATTTTATATACATGTACCTTTTTCAAAAAAAATAAATAACGGATTCAGGCATAACAACTTTTATGCACTTAAGCTTGCCAGCCCCTCACTTAAATGTCTCTTAACCCAAAAAGAAGAAACATGACTCTAAAATAGAAAAATGCCACACACCCACTTTAGAAAGATAACTAAGTTTAATGGCTTAGTTAGAGGTTTACCAAAATTATCTAATATGCAAGCAATAATTTATAATGTTTGCCAATAAGGGAAACAAATGAAGTCAACTCACAATCCAACCAATCAAACCCAAACTAACTCCATACTTGAACTATTACACTTAGACTTATTTGACTCACATAGAATCAAATCAATCAATGGTAGTTTATATTGTCTAGTAATAATTGATGACTATTCAAGATTTACATGGGTAAAATTTTTAAGAAATAAAGATGAAACTTTTAAAAATTTTAGTAACTTTTGTAAACAAACTGAAAATGAAAATACTTAAAAATTAAAAGAATTAGGAGTGATAATGGTGGTGAATTTAAAAATTATGGATTTAATAAATTTTACTTAGAAAATGAGTATCATCATGAATTTTTATGTCCTAAAATATTCCAACAAAATAGTATTGTAGAATGCAAAAAATAGAATTCTTTAGGAAGCCACTAGAACAATGATCAATGAATACAAAATTTATTATAATAAAATACCTAACGTTAATTATTTTAAAATTTTTGGATGTAATGTTTATATATTAAACACAAGAGAACATTTAGAAAAATTTACATTAAAAGTTGAAAATGGAATTTTTGTAGGATACTCGCTTAATAGTAGGGTTTACAGAATATATAATAAAACTATACTAAGAATTGAGGAAATAATAAATATAAGATGAATAAATATCAACCAATAGACATTGTAAGGTCTAGCACTGATCAAGGGGGAGCTAATGAACCTTAAATCAAATAAAAAAACAAGAAGATGAATAAATGCAACAAAATCAACAAGAACCAACTGCATTAAGAACAACAAGAGTTCGTTCAGACAACCCAGTTGAACAGATACTAGGTGACCTAGATTTGAGGGTTCAAACTAGATCAGCATTTAGAAACTTAAGTCAGATTGTGTTAATTTGTAAAATTGAACCCAAAATAGTAGAAGAATCCTTATTTGACTTAGACTAGATAATAGTCATGCAAGAGGAATTAGCCCAATTAACGTAATGAAGTTTGAGATTTAGTACTCTTACTTAAATACAAAAAATATATTAGAACAAAATGTATTTGGAAATAAACTAAATGAAAAGGTGAACCAGTTAGAAATAAAGCAAGATTAGTAACTAAAGAGTTTAGTCAAATAGAGGGGCTTGACTATGATGAAACCTATACACCAGTAGCCACACTTGAATCCATTAGAATATTACTAACTTATGTAGCCTATAAAGGATTCAAGCTTTACAAAATAGATATAAAATTTGCCTTCTTAAATAGACTAATCAAGAAAAAAGTCTACGTAGGTCAATCACCTGGCTTTGAGAATTTAGAACATCCTGACCATATATTTAAACTTAAGAAAGTCTAATATGGTCTAAAACAAGCTCTTAGAGCTTGGTATGAAAGATTATCCACCTATCTTACTTCTAAGGGATTCAAAATAAGGTCAAGTCGGTTCAACTCTATTTGTAAAAATTCTTATGTCAAACATCTTTATAGCCCAAGCATATGTAGATGATATAATCTTTGGATCAACAAATTCAGAATTTTTATAAGAATTTATAACATTAATGGAACAAGAATTTGAAATGAGTCTTGTAGGTAAACTAACATTTTTCTTAGGTTTACAAATAAAACAAACTAATGAAAGAAATTATGTTTATCAACAAAAATAGACTAAAGAATTACTTTAAAAATTACAAATGGAAAATGTCTAGGAAATAAAAACACAAATGACACAAACCTAACCTTGGATAGTGAACAGTTAGTATATGTACTAGATATTAAACCTGTACAAAAGAATCATATGTAACTAAAGTCAAAAGAATTGTAGATATCTAAAAGGCACAACAAATGTAGGAATATGGTATCCTATAACAACCCACTTTGAGCTTTTAGGATTTTCTGACTCAAATTATGTTGACTGTAAATTGGACAGAAAAATTACAAGTGATAGATGGCAACTCCTTGGACCATCACTTGTCAGTTGGTTTATTCAAAAACAAGATTGTGTTGCTTTATTTACTACTGAAGCAGGATATATAGCAATGGATGAATGTGTAACATAGTTATTATAGATGATGCACACTTCAAAAGATTTCAACTTGGAATATAATAAAGTAAAAATATTTATTGATAACCTTAGTTCAATTAATTTAACCAAAAATCCAGTGCATCATTCAAGGACCAAATATATTGAAATAAAACACTACTTTGTTGTGGATCATATATCCAAAGGGGACATTGAACTTAACGACGTTAAATCTAAATCAAATTTGGCTGACATATTTACTAAATCACTTACAAAATCTGAGTTTATATTTGTGACGATAATTAGGAATGTGCATTATAAACTAGGACATACTCAGTTTGTTTTATTTACAAATGTTTTAAATATCTTTTCAAAATTTATAGTTCTATTTTTTAAAAAAGTTTCAAACTTTTGTTTCAAGATAGCTATTTTTATTAAGTGATGTTTTCATATTATCATGGACATAGCCTAGGTTTTTTCCCTTTAGAAAAACATAAACCTATAGTTTTAGGCAGCCAACATCTCACAAATATATTAGGATTACCTTGCTTATAATTGAAAAAACTTAGAATGATGTGAAATGTATAGGGTTGTGTCTAGATTCATATATTTATATTAGTGCATTAAAAAAAATTTTGACTTAAAATACCAATTGACATTGATTAAGTTAAATAATCTCTCTTAGTAAACCTAGCTAGATATTCTTGCTTAACTTGACTAACCAAGTAAACATTACTACCTTTTGGGTAGCTATTTAGTAATTAAAGGTTAGACATTCTAAAGTTAGTGTTTTTAATATCATGTTATGGTAGAGGATCTATTTTTAAGAGAAATTCAATCTGATATATATTTTTAAATATTAATTTGCAAAATTCTTTTCAATTAACATGAAATTCCTCACTCGAGGTTGGAAAAATCTCGTTAATCATTTTTTTTATTTAACTAATTCCTACCTACAATTCGTTTCTTCTGAACCTAGCTTATCACAATTAGGTTACCCACCAATACAACAAATAAGACTTTCCACAGCGCATCATTGACGACGTGCAGTTAAAGCACGCCGTTAATAATAGTTTTTACGGTGAGCCCAATTATGTGCGCTGCGGATAATATAATTTTTAAACAAACGACAGCGCGCAGAAAAAGTACGTTGTTAATAAACATATCTGCAGCGTACAAAATGTGTTGTTAAAACTTAATATTAACAGTGCATAACATGAGTTGTTAATAATCTTACATCATAAAAAATATTGTGTCAAAATTATTAAGCAAATTAAATATCAAACCTTAACCCTTAGACCCTTAACATATTTTTTAAACCCTTATAACTTCTCCCCATCCCCGTCTCCTCACGGTCGCCGACGCCGAGCCCTAAAAAATCGCCCGATCACACTGCCCCCTCTCCTCCCGATCTCCTCACACCGGCGAGCCCTAGAAATCTCCCGATCACACTGTGCCTCCTCTCCTCCCGATCTCCTCACGGCGGATCTCCTCACAGGCGCGATCTCCTCACACTCGCAATCCCCTCACGCTCGCGATCTTCTCACGCAAATGATCTCCTCACGATAGCCTTCATCTCCTTGTGATCTCCTCACGCGAGCCTTGGTCTCTTCCACCTTCATCTCCTCCAAGTCGATCTCTTCACGCAGCCTTCATCTCTGTCGTGCGCCAACCATACAAAGTTTTCTTCAACGAAGCCCTCTCCACCCGATATCCCTCTCCTCTCCGGTAAGCCCTATCTGGTGAAGTCCTTCTGAGATTTCATCTCTGAAATTTCTGAATTTTATGGAATATCATCTCTGAAATTTCTGAAATTTCATCTCTGAAATTTCTAAAATTTCATCTCTGAAATTGTGCAGAAATTGTACATAACAATTTTATCAGTATTGGATTGTAACTTGTATGTTAGGGTTTTGATTATTTACAAAATAAATAAGGAATGGATGTATCTGCCTTCAAGGCTTGTACCCGAGTATAAAGAAGGGGTTCAAAAATTTCTTACTCAAGCTAGGAACTTTGCTAAAACACGTGAAGTAATATTATGCCCTTGCAAGCATTTTAAAAATAAGAAGTATATGAAATTTGACCAAGTGTATGAGCACTTAATTATTAAGGGCATCGATCCTTCTTATACTAGTTGGGTCTTCCATGGTGAAAGTTATACCTCACAATTTCAAGGCGAAGGTAGTTTGAGAGGAGTTCAATCAAAGGATGATAAAAGTAGAGAGGAATATCATTTATATACGAATGTTTCTTTTCCAGAAGAAAGGGTTGGACACACTGAATCAAAGGCAAGAGATAGTGAGTTTGCTGATTTATTAGAAGATGCAAAAACTCCTCTCTTCCCTAGTTGTACAACTTACACAAAGTTATCAGCAGCCATCACATTATACAATTACAAGTCTACTAATGGTCACACTGACAATAGTTTCAATGAGCTCCTTAAGATCTTGCGTGGCATGCTTCCTGAAAAAAACACACTTCCAGAACCTGTTTATTCAATGAGAAAGCTACTGAAACCATTTGATTTAGGATACGAAAAGATTCATGCTTGCCCAAATGATTGTTGTCTATTTAGAAAGGAGTTTAAGGATTTGGAGTCAAGTCCAAAGTGTGGTTCCCCAAGATGGAAGGTAGACAAAATCACCACCAAAGTTCGTAAAGGAGTTCCTGAAAAGGTACTACGGTATTTTCCTGTGATACCAAGATTGAAAAGGATATTTACACTAGAAGAAAAGGCTGAAGACTTGATTTGTCACTTCAACCACAAAAGTCAAGATCATATGATGTGTCATCCAGTTGATTCAGTAGCTTGGGATACAATAAATCATAAGTGGCCAGCCTTTGCATCAGATCCTAGAAATCTCCGTCTTGGTCTTGCTACAGATGGATTCAACCCTTTTGGTGGCCTTAGTTCCAGATATAGTTGTTGGCCGGTTATTTTGGTAAATTACAACCTTTCTCCATTAATGTGCATGGCGAAGGAAAATCTTGTGCTGACATTACTGATTCCATGCCCAAAGCAACCAAGAAATGATATAGATGTATACTTGGAACCCCTTGTGGAGGATTTGAAAGAGTTATGGGACATAGGTGTAGAGGCTTATGATTCATTCACCAAATCAATGTTCAATTTGAAGGCTATTTTGATGTGGACAATTAATGATTTTCCAACTTATGGAAATCTAGCTGGATGTGCCACAAAAGGGAAAGTTGGTTGCCCAATATGTGCGAAAGACCTATGTTCAAGTTTGCATACTTAGGCCACAGGAAATTTCTTGCTCTTGGTCATCCGTTTCGTCAGAAAAAAAAAGTGGTTTAATGGGAAAAAAGAAAGGGAAAACCTAGACCTTTGATCGGGTTACAAATTCTCAATGCAGTGAAAGACATTAAAAATGATTGGGGTAAAAAAAAAAGTCAGACTATCATTACTTATCAGAAAAAGACGAAGACATAGGTTAGTTCAAAAAAAGTACAAAAACCAGTTCAAATGTGGAAGAAAAAGACAATTTTTTTCGATTTACCATACTGGAGTGTAAGTTATTTGGCTTTCTATTTATTTATTTTTAATTATTTGTTTTATTCCTTAACTAATACTATGAAATGCCTTTATGTGTTTAACTTATAGGGGCTTCTGTTACGTCATAACTTAGATGTCATGCATGTTGAAAAGAATGTCTGCGAGAATATCATAGGCACATTGTTAAATATGAAGAAAAAAATCCAAAGATGGTGTTAATGCTCGCAAAGATTTGATGCACTTAAAAATTAGAGAAGAATTGCATCCACAAGAAAAAGGAGAAAACATGTATTACTTACCTGTTGCACCTTACACATTGTCTAAAAAAGAAATGGATGTATTTTGCTCTAGGTTGAAGAAAACAAAGTTACCTGATGGCTACAGCTCAAATATTGGTAATTGTGTTTCTTTAGAAGAGCGCAAACTTATTGGGCTGAAATCTCATGATTGTCATGTTCTAATGCAACAATTGCTATCAGTTGCATTGAGAAATCTCTTACCGAAAGGTCTACGCAATGCTCTATTTCTGCTGTGTGCATTTTACAATGAATTATGTCAAAGAGTATTAGACAGGAACTATTTAGAACAACTTGAGGAGAATATTGTTGAAACTCTATGTATGTTGGAAAGGTATTTTCCACCTGATTTTTTTATCATTTCAGTACATTTAACAATTCATTTAGCTAGAGAAGCTCGCTTGTGTGGACCAGTCCAATTCCACTGGATGTATCCATTTGAGAGGTAATAAATATTATACAACGAATCACATTTTGTTATCAACACTTCTTTCATCTCATTTCATTTTGTTATTTAGATTTATGAAAACACTTAAAGGTTATGTAAAGAATCAAGCAAGGCCAGAAGGTTGCATATCTGAGTGTTACATCGTAGAAGAAAGAATGTGATTTTGTAGTGCTTATATAAAAAAGTCTGCTAGTATTGGTGCCTATTCTTATCGGAATACAGATTTAGAGAATGGATTGAATGTGGAAGGTCACCCAATTTCCCAAGGAAAAGAAAAGATTTTAGAAGACCACGTGTTGCAAGTTGCACATCGATATGTGTTGTTCAATACTGCAGAAATTGAACCTTCCTTATAGTGAGTATAATTAATTGCAACCCCTATTAGCTAATCTTGGTGTAGTATATAATTTGTATATTCTAATAATCGCCCTTCAATGATTTTAAATAGGATGCACATTGAGGAGCTTAAACAAGTAGATCGTCATTATATAAGGAATGAAATGTTGTTACAAAAATGACATATGGAAACATTTGCTCAATGGTTATCAAAACATATTCCTGATAACTCTTCAGGTCGAACTCAATGGCTAGCACATGGTCCAAGAAAGCAGGTTATATCTTATACAAGTTATATTATAAATGAAAATTGATTCTGTTGGATCGAGAGAACCGATAGAGGGGGGGTGAATATCGGAAATCGTTCGGATTTGAAGAGAGAATGCGTAGCGGAAGTTTAACGTTACAAAACACACAGACACAGGTGGTTTTACTTGGTTCGGAGCCTAGGTCGACTCCTACTCCAAGGCCCACGGTCGTTGACCGTTTTCTGCGGGCAATTCTATATGTCGCAAAAATAGTTTACAAAAGATTTTACAGAATTCAGTACAGTAAACTAAAATAGCTCTTCGTTACCGACGTCCGGAGTAGATGGTATTTTCGGAGTGGGAGGACGTCGTCGGCACTTGAGTCTCGTGTCGGGAGGTTTCCGGAGTAGAGCGCGGGAGCAAAAGAGTGTAGAAGCGTTGTTTGAAAGTCTTGTTAGAAGCTTCGGGTCGAGGGACCTTTATATAGGGCCTGGGGGCGCCCGGGACGTCGTGGGCGCCCCCCCCCCCACGTGTCGGTTGATCCGGCAATGTCTCGGTCAGCGTCTAATCCCTTTACCTTCGGGATTAGTTTTGACCGTAGCGCTCGGGGCGCCCGGATTGACCGGGTCAAAGTTTCATCTGCTGGCTTCGAAGGGAGCTGCTTCGGCAGTTGGCGCTAGGGGCGCCCGGGACGCTGGGGGCGCCCGGGAGCAGCGGAGGCGCTCGGGAGCACGAGGGCGCCCGGGAGTTGAACTGTTGAAGCTTTGCTTTGCTTTCTTGTGTTTTGTGTTCACCTTGGGGGCGCCCGGGACATTCCGGGCGCCCTGGTCAGCTATTGCCTCATTCCTTTGAGGCTCTCTGAGCTGCAGACACACGTTCCTTCGGTCCTGCATCCAGGGTTAGTCCAAAACACAATAAAACAATAAATTGTTAGTTTATACAGTCTTAGCTGTCTTGGTTCTGACTTTGGGTCTCCAAAATGGAACCCTAGGTCGAACCGACGCCTACTGTTCCCTCGACGGGGAACGCGTCCTCACCTACTCCTCTCGGGAGAGTGTACCTGATGCCAACCGTTCCTCTGGTTGGACTTTTGCCTGACGGTCCTTTGTCAGGTCTTGGATGCCGAGCTGTCCTTCGCCCGGTGCCTAGCATTCCTTCGCTAGGGCTTTTTACTCTAGCATTCCTTCGCCAGTGCCTAGCAGTCCTTCGCTAGGGCTTTTTACTCTGCACACTCAACTGACATGTTAGATAACAAGTAAGACTTAACTCTTGAACTCTGTTGCCATTATCAAAACACAGGTTTGACTTTGGTGCATTCTGCACCAACAATCTCCCCCTTTTTGATTTATGGCAACCCTAGTTCAAAAAGTTAAGTTTAATCAAAAGCACAAAAAATTTGTTCCCTCCCCCTGGAGGGAATCTCCCCCTAGATTTTTCAAAAACCCGTGGGGTTAAAAAAAATTGCTTAGAATGATTTTGTACTTTGAAAACTTAAGTTTGGGTACTTTGAAAATCTTTTGATAACTTAAGTTTTAAGAGTACATAGAGGAGTTTAGAGTACTTACAGAAAATTTGAAGCCTTAAGTTTAAAGTACTAAAAAGTTTTGAAAACTCTAAGTTAATTACTTATTAGGATTTGAAAAACTTAAGCACTTAGTTAACTTTGAAACAATTTAAGTACTTAGTAAATTTTGAAATATTTTAAGTTTAAAGTACTTATGGAAGTTTTGAAAAACTTAAGCTTAAAGTACTTATAAAAACTTAGTACTTTTGAATAACTTAGTACTTAATAAACTTAAGTGCTTAATAGGATTTTTTTAAAACACAAAGCTTAAGTACTTCTAGAAAGGTTTTGAAAAGCTTTGAGAAGTAGCTAACTTTTTTGAAAAAAAAAAATTAAGAGTTTGAAAAAAAAATTTTAACTCTCTCCTTTCTTATCTCTCCCCCTTTGCCATATATCAAAAACAGATAGATATTGCATAAAAGAAATGACTTTCATAAAAAATATTCGTATGATTTTGTTGTACTGAACTAAGATTTAGACCAAATCAGTTGATTTTCTCTTGTAGGGACCTGTCTAACCCATTTAGCTACTTACTAACTGTTATAAGCAGTAGTTTTCACTAGAGTTAGTCAAGTTAAGTGTTTCTGTTCAAGTTAGATTTTCTAAACTTGACACTTAACTGGATTGCTGTAAAAGTTGTATTTAGTGCCCCAATTACTGCAGATGCACTGACTTAAAGCATCTTGAATTAAGGCAAAGACCTAAGCATCTCAACCCTTTCTAGGTTATCAATCAAAAGTACCCTAAGGTGCTTGTGAGATACTGGCTTCTAAATCTATAGGTGCATGCAGTTCTAGGGTCAGGGCCTAAGCTAAGTCCATTTGCGAAAAGCCCTAGTTTTGAAAGGGGGTAGTTTTGAAAGAAAACTAAGTCGAAAGAGATTTAAAACAAACTGATTTTGAAATTAGTAAAACAGTTTTTCAAAATTATATTTTTAGACACTGATTTTTAAATCAAGTAAAGCAGTAAGAAAATCAACAGTAGAGTTAATCTATTCTACAGAGCACAATCCTAACTGCTGAATAGACAACAAACCAGTACTCATAAGCTAGTCAACATAGAATAGTCAACACAGTCATACAGTCAAACATAAGTCAACCCTACTGAGTAGGGGCAGTCAAATAGGTACTGGTACAATACTAAGCAAATCTAGGACGAGGGACCGGGATGATCAGATGGGCCAGGCTGCCATGAATCGAATCGTGCCATCATTTCAATGAATCGTGCATCAGCCACTTCTCGATCGGCTCTACGAGCGTCCATCTGCTCGATATGATAGGCCTCGACCTCCTCTCGGAGGCTTTGAACCTTTGTCTCTAAATGTGACACCCTCTCGTAGAGTGTCGGTGGAGCGGGCTCGTCTATGTGTGCTCGGGCTGCTGCAGCAATGTCTCCAACGTCGACGTCGACCTCCTCGTCTGAGTCGATTGGAGCCCCGGCCTGCTGTCGTCTCCAACTCAGAACCCCGGTGGCCGATACCTCTAGACCCGCTAACGAGAAGTTCCTAAATCCTATTTCGTCAAAGTCAGTCATAGCGGTTATTTCACCCAAGGTAATGTCACGACCGTGGTGATGAAGGAGGGAAGTGATGATGTGGCAGAATGGTGTGCGCACTCGTCCCTGGGTCGTGATACTGGACGCATGCAAAATAGTATGAAACATATGTAGTCCAATGTCTATATCAAGGTGATGGACTAGGGCATATAGAAGGAAGGCATGAAAGGGTCGCATGGTCCCGAGATCTCTAGTGGAGAGTGGTAAGATACAGCGGACCAGGACTCTATACAAGGCATAGTCCTGTGCCTGAAGTTCAACAACTTGGAAACGTCTATTTGCGGGGAGTTCTGCCCTATAGAAATAGGAGTGCATGGTGTCTAAGGTAATGTGTGAGTAGGGAGGATCAAATGGGGGATTCCTAGGTGGATAGCAGCAAAATGTGGACTGAGAGGGTCGTAGTCCTAGAAATCGGTTCAACAAAGTAGGGGTGATAGTCAGAGGTATCCCTTGGACAGTAGTGTGAAACATTAGATTATCTTGTCGAATTATATTGTTGTAGAACTCTGCACATAAGTATTCATTAATGGTATGAGTGCAAAAGACAAGATTATCTAATTGATAGAAGTTGATAATATTCATGGCTACGGGGCATGATTGGGTAAAGAAGTGCCTATTAAGATAACTTATTTTAATAGGCTTGTAAATGGTTTGTGCAAACTTATTATATAGCTCTAGGGTAGGGAACCTAGGGTCGGGACTAGGTTCGGCACCGGGGTTGGCCGGGTTTGGTCGGCGTCTTCTAAGTTAAGGAAATTAAAGGAAGCATGAAGATATTGCATTAAAAATAAATTTAAATGCAATAAAAATAAATAAGAATTATACCGGGCAGCTCGGGGAGGCATGGTTGAGGATGAGGACTTGCAAGATCTCCTTGGCGGGAAAGAAGTGAAGAAGGAAGTTGAGTTTGGTGTGGGAAGAGAGGGGAATTCGGGTGCCTTATATAGGCAGATCAATGGGGGTGCCCGGGAGCTTCCGGGCGCCCTGGTCAGTGGTCACTGCCAAAGGCAGTGGTATTGACTGGTTGGGGGCGCCCGGGACAGCCCGAGCGCCCTCAACAGGCTGCTTTTGCAGCTTTTGCTGCATTGAGAGCGATGGGGGTGCCCGCGTGGTTCCGGGCGCCCCAGTCAAAGGCAGAGGCAGCTTTTATGTCTCGAGGGAAGGAAAAGGTATGGGAGGGGGCACCCGTGTGGTCCCGGGCGCCCGGAATAGTATAGGTAAAGACAAATTTTATGTTTTGTCATCATTTAACCATGGTTTAATCGGTTTGACCATGGTTTAATCAATTTGACTATGGTTTGACTGTTTTGACCATGGTTTGACTATGTTGACTATGGTTTGACTGCTTTGACCATGGTTTGACTATGTTGACCATGGTTTGACCATGTTGACTACTATATAGGTATTAAAGTAATTATAATTGAGTTTATTTTTACTGTCTCACCCAATCTAGGGTTTTCAATCACGTTAGTCTTATATGTTTTGTGAGACAGGTTTTGATAAGTAAAATTATTTTAAAAAAGTTAGTTTATTTTGAAAACCTTAATTAATTTTTGAAAGTATTTAAATTTATTTTGAAAGAGAATGTTTGAATCTATACTTAACTGAAAGTTTGTGTTAGATTTGAATTTGACAAAAAGTAATTTGAATTTGAAATTCAAAAATTGGCTTCCAGGTCTTGGCGAGGCACTAGGCCTTCTTTGGCCGTAGCCTTATTGGATCATCAACCCTTTCCTTGACAAAGCCGTTTAATGAAATTTCATTTTCAAAATTAATTTTTAAAAAAGTTCTGGTCTAACTAGTTTGGATTTTGGATCGGTAGCTTCGGCTAGTTTCACCAGTCTAAAGAGACCAAGTGAACTTGATCTTATTAGAATTGGTTTCCCTAACGTACTATCATCTCACCTCCACCCAATACTATGTTTTCAAATTTCAGTTAAGTTCGTTCAGTCCTTATACTAACCTAAGTCTAAGCATGGTAAATTGCATAAGTTTAAATAAACAATCAATCAGGCAAATTGCAAGAATTAAATTCTATTTAACAATAAAAATAGTTTTTAATTTGGCTCCCCCTGGACTATAGCCACGATAATAATTAGGCAAGATGTGAATCTTGTCCTTGGGGATCCAATACTGATTTGATCCAGTTGGTTTGTTCAGGCACAGTTTAGGTACCCATGCCTGAACTTTACTTCTGGACTGATTCAGTACAGCAAAGTAAGATCTTTGTCGGAATTTGGTTCTATAGCCAAGTCCGGATCGATTTAGAATGGACTTCTGTTTTCCAAGAATCATGTCAAGACCCTTAGAACCAGAAGTGAATCGTTCTAAGGCCGCTCTAAGATCCTTAACCTGAGTTTTCAGGGAGGAGTTCTCTTTCTCAAGTTTTTCAACTTGAGTAGGAGTTCCTTCTTGAATTTTCTCGGTTAAGGATTTAGAGTCAGCTCCCTCCTTCAGGAGTTTTACTTCCTTTCGAAGGGATTCGACTCGGAGTTTGGCTTTCGCCGAATCACGAGAAAGATAAGAGATAAGATCATTTAATTGACTTTTATTGAAACCGCTTACCTTGATTTCGCCGTCTTCTGAAAAGGTTAGTCTGCCGTCGTCCTTTTCTGACTCTGACTCGGTCTCAACTTCTTCTGAAGCGGTCAGCGCTAGTAGGTTTGACTGGGGTTCTTCTTCTTCTTCTTCTGATGAAGATTCGTCCCAGGTTGCTTGGAGTGCTTTCTTTCTTCTTGTCTTCTTAGACTCCTTCAGGTTTGGACACTCTGTCTTGTAGTGGCCCTTCTTCTTGCACTCGTAGCAGGTTACGTTGGGCTTGTTTTTGTTATTCGCGGGTTCAGCTGATTCGTCCTTTCTTCGGCTCGTCCTCCGTGTGTTGACTTGGTTTTTCAATTTTTTATAGTAGCTTCGGGCCAGTCGGACCAACTCAGATTGATCTCCTTCCTCTTCTTCTGCGTCTGAGTCTGAGTTGGACTCGGGTTCAGGTTGAGGTTTCTTCTCTGTCGATCTTCCAATTTTTCCTGCAACAAAGGCAATTCCTTTCTCGGCCATATTGCAGTTAGTCTGTTCATGAAGTTCTAACTCAGAAAACAATTCATCTAATTTAATTTTAGAGAGATCCCTTGAAACCTTGAATGCATCTACCATAGATGCCCACAAGGTATTTCTAGGGAAAGCATTTAGGGCATACCTTATTAGGTCACGGTTTTCGACCTTGTGACCTATAGTGTGAAGACCGTTCATCAATTCTTGAATTCGTGCGTGGAGTTGGGTTGTTGTTTCGTTGTCGGCCATCTTGATGGTGTAGAGTTTGTTTAGGAGCAGGTCTCTCCTACTGATCCTGGTGTCTGATGTTCCTTCGTGCAGTTCGATCAACTTTGCCCACAGCTCCTTTGCACTGTTGAAGGGGCCCACTCGGTTCAGCTCTTCTTTTGTTAAACCGCATTGTAGGGTCTGAGTCGCCTTTGCGTCGGCTTCTATTTTGCGCTTCAGACCGGTGTCCCATTCTGAGTAGCTTTGAGGTACTCCTTCAGCGTTCTTGGGAATCTCCAGTCCGGACTGAATGATGATCCACATGTCCACCTGAGTTTTCAGGTGGACCTCCATTCGACTTTTCCAGTATGAAAAGTCTTCTCCACTGAAAAGTGGAGGTCTGGCGGTGCTAAATCCTTCTTGCATGGCCATTTAATCTGAAACAGAAAACTAAAAGAAAATTTTTCCAAGACTAGGTCTTGGATTAGTAGTGCGGGATGAATAAAATGAAATAGCGAAGGGTGTTGCGACAACCTCGATTAACGGGAAAAAGAAAATTCGAACGAAATATTTAAAGAAAATTCGAACGAGAAAAAGAAAATAAAAATCCGAAAAAAAATTTTCAAACTGGTGGTTGCACCAAGTTTGAACTTCCCCGCTCTGATACCACTTGTTGGATCGAGAGAACCGATAGAGAGGGGGTGAATATCGGAAATCGTTCGGATTTGAAGAGAGAATGCGTAGCGGAAGTTTAACGTTACAAAACACACAGACACAGGTGGTTTTACTTGGTTCGGAGCCTAGGTCGACTCCTACTCCAAGGCCCACGGTCGTTGACCGTTTTCTGCAGGCAATTCTATATGTCACAAAAGTAGTTTACAAAAGATTTTACAGAATTCAGTACAGTAAACTAAAATAACTCTTCGTTACCGACGTCCGGAGTAGATGGTATTTTCGGAGCGGGAGGACGTCGTCGGCGCTTGAGTCTCGTGTCGGGAGGTTTCCGGAGCAGAGCGCGGGAGCAGAAGAGCGTAGAAGCGTTGTTTGAAAGTCTTGTTCGAAGCTTGGGGTCGAGGGCCCTTTATATAGGGCCTGGGGGCGCCCGGGACGTCAGGGGCGCCCCCCCCCCACGTGTCGGTTGATCCGGCAATGTCTCGGTCAGCGTCTGATCCCTTTACCTTCGGGATTAGTTTTGACCGGGGCGCCCGGATTGACCGGGTCAAAGTTTCTTCTGCTGGCTTCGAAGGGAGCTGCTTCGGCAGTTGGCGCTGGGGGCGCCCGGGACGCTGGGGGCGCCCGGAACGCTGGGGGCGCCCGGGAGCAGCGAGGGCGCCCGGGAGTTGAACTTTCGAAGCTTTGCTTTGCTTTCTTGTGTTTTGTGTTCACCTTGGGGGCGCCGGGACACTCCGGGCACCCTGGTCAGCTATTGCCTCATTCCTTTGAGGCTCTCTGAGCTGCAGACACACGTTCCTTCGGTCCTGCATTCAGGGTTAGTCCAAAACACAATGAAACAATAAATTGTTAGTTTATACAGCCTTAGCTGTCTTGGTTCTGACTTTGGGTCTCCAAAATGGAACCCTAGGTCGAACCGACGCCTACTGTTCCCTCGACGGGGAACGCGTCCTCACCTACTCCTCTCGGGAGAGTGTACCTGATGCCAACCGTTCCTCTGGTTGGACTTTTGCCTGACAGTCCTTTGCCAGGTCTTGAATGTCGAGCTGTCCTTCGCCCGGTGCCTAGCATTCCTTCGCTAGGGCTTTTTACTCTGGCATTCCTTCGCCAGTGCCTAGCAGTCCTTCGCTAGGGCTTTTTACTCTGAACACTCAAGTGACATGTTAGATAACAAGTAAGACTTAACTCTTAAACCCTGTTGTCATTATCAAAACACAGGTTTGACTTTGGTGCTTTCTGCACCAACAGATTCCACACAACTGATGTTGGAAGGTCGACTCAAGATAGTGGTGTTTCAATTGAAGATGATACTGTTTGTCAATCTAGTATTGATGATTATTCACATACAATTGGAAGACTATCATATTATGGGATTATACGAGATATTACTTTACTAGATTACTATTCTTTCAAAGTGCATGTCTTTAGGTGTGATTGGGCCAATCATGCAATTGGCATTAAAATGGAAGATGGTTTCACCCTGGTCAACTTACATCAAGGACTAAAAACTTTTGAAAGTGATCCTTTCATTTTAGCATCACAAGCAAAGCAAGTGTTCTATTCTAGGGACAATGATGAAATTGGTATGTGTTGCTAAAAGCACCGCCTCGTGGTATCCATGACATGAATTTGATTGAAGAGGATGCCTATATATCATCAACACCTCTAGATGTCTCCAGACTTGAGATTAACATTACTGAGAATGAACCATATGCTAGGAATGAGTGTGAGGGAATTGATGTGATTGATCAATGACTTAAATTTAAAGGTGAAGATTTTATAGTTATTTACTTCATCTAATAAATATACTTCATCATTGATAATGTCATATTGTAAATGAGCAGGTCATTCAAAAGATGCGAAAAAATTACAAAAAACGCAGCAAAGCAGTCGTAGATGAAATTCAGGTAATATTGCTTTTAAGCCTTTAAATTTTGGTTTATTGTAATAAGGTGCACTCATACATTCAAATATTGTTATGCTATTTTGCAGGAAAATATAGCTTCTAATAGTCCACATAATCCATCACAAGATTTGTGCGGTAAGGAGGTAATTGATGATGAAAAAACTGATAAGAAAAAGGGGCGAGGTTTATCAAAGTTGAATGTGGTTAATGGCCAACAAAAGCCTAAAGAGCTACAGCGTAATGAGTTTGGACAACCCATTAGAGATAATTCGGTGAAGTACGCTTCTTTTCTAGGTTGCATGATAAAGGAATTTGTGTCATACACATTAGATGGATGGAATGACGTAGACGAAGAAGTGAAGAATAGAATGTGGAGTTGTCTTCAGGTAAAGATAGAACCTTGAGACTTATATTATTTGCTTTGATTCTTTATTGGTTTGTATTTGTTACATCTTCTTTTTTCATTGTAAACATATTTGCGCTTTGTAATATGCAGATGAATTATAATGTTGAGGAGTGGGAGAAGAAATCAATTTTCCAAAAGTTGGCTAAGTTGTGGCGTGATAGAAAATCAAAACTACAAATACTTATACGAGAAGCAAATGTTGGCCCAGTGTCTTCACGAAATCTTAGTCTTTTGAAGCCTGAATTTATGGATCAAAATCAATGGGGATTGTTTGTGA
>JAGFNQ010002877.1:322462-334274 GCA_024364735.1 Boesenbergia rotunda | reverse complement strand
TATTATGCAGTCAAAAATGGAGATGTGAGTCATGAAGATATTAGCGAGAATACTAGTGTAAGCTACTTCATTGGTCTGTTGATGGAGTTGTTGCAGAAGGTCGAATTGCTTCTACAAATCCAAAAGCAAAAGTGCATCATGTTCTTCTTGGTGGTTCTTGTTGGAAAGTTTGGGTTGATAGAGTTTTGGTGGAGAAGGTGGACCTAATTCGACCAAATGATGAAATGCTTTTTCTTGAGGATGCAATAGAAGTACAGTTGCTTGGTTATCTAAGTTTATTGTTTTGTATGACTGATATTTACTCTACTTGAGGAGAATATACTTTTTTTGTAGGCAAGAAATTATGTACTAAGTGAATTTTTGCTAGTACTTTGGATGGTTTGCTTAAGTGTGATATTTATGGTTAAATGTCATAATATAATTAGTTGTTTGAGTTTGGGTTATATAATATTGTATTTGTGTGTGGTATTATGTATGTGGTATAATTTGTGTATGATATTTATATGTCGTATTTGAATATCGTAATTGTAATGCATGTTCCATGTTGTGCATGCTCTTAACCGCAGCATGCGGCACGCACTGCGAATCTAATTGATAGTTCTTATCTGCAGCTCATGGCGCGTGCTACAATTGATAATAATCGCAGTGCGCAATGAGAACTTGAATAATATTAATCGCAGCACACAATGTGTGCTGTGAATAATATTAATCGCAGCACACAATGTGTGCTGTGAATAATATTAATCGCAGCACACAATGTGCGCTGTGATTAAGAATAATCGCAGCACACAATGTGCGCTGTGAATACTATTAATCACAGCGCACAAAGTGCGCTGCGATTATTCTTAATCGCAGCGCGTGTTGCGCGCTGTAGATATTCTATTACTTTTAACAGCATGTAGTTATGCAGCATGCAATGCGCGCTGCGAATAGCAAAATTATAAGCTGCGAAAAGTCATATTTGTTGTAGTGAGTATTTTGAAAGACTTATATTTTTAGCAATATTTTGAAGATATGAAAGCATGTTATTAAATAATTCTTTTAATTTGACTTCCCCCTAAACTTGACTCAGTCCTGGGAAGCTTGTTGACCACAAGTGCTCTTCCTCTGAGTCTTTAGGATTTGGTTCAGATCAAAAAGAATTATTTAACAATTTAAAAAAATAAATGATTACAAAAAAACCTTTTCTGAAGTTCTTACTTTTGACTCAGGCTCCCCCTAAATTTGACACATCCTAGGAGTCTTTGAAGATCATGAAGTGGACCTTCCTCTGTGTCTTTTAGAGTTTATCAAAGTCAAAGAAACAGCTAGATATTTGAACATATAATTTTTACAACATAAACTTTTTTCAAAAACACAAGTGATAATGATTTAGAGTACAATTTTCAAAAAGTATTTTCAAATGATAGTAATGTTTAAAGTGCAGTTTTCGAAAACCATTTCGAAAAAAGTACTCCCCCTGTACCCGATACCGTTTGACTCTATCTAAATGCCTTAAGGAACTTTAGTGTTGTCCTAAAAGGTTTGTGTCTAATTGCGTGAGTTAAACAATTTTTAAAAAGATATAATTTTTGAAAACATGTAATATGCATATTCAATCAGACAAGCATGAATTCCATAAAAATATTATTATGTTGAAGCACTATTTTGAAAATATATTTTTAGGAAAATATTCTAGCAATTTTGAAAAATATTTTTCAATTTATTAGTTCTTAACATCTCACCCATTCTAGATGTCTCAATACAGCAAACATAGTTACCTTATAAGTGTATTGTGAGATGCTTGAATCATTTTTCTTAATTTATTATTAACTCTAAGATTTAATTGAAGCTTGTGTTAGATTCAAATCTGACAATAGTAAAATGAATTTGGTTTTCAATAATCGGCTTCCAGGTCTTGGCGAGACACTAGGTCTTCTTTGGTCGTAGCCTTATTGGATCATCAACCCTTTCCTTGACAAAGCCTTTTATAGAAAATTCATCTTCAAGTTACTTCATGAAATATTTTGGTCTAACTAGTTTAGGTTTTGGATCGGTAGCTTCGGCTAGTTCCACCAAAAGGCTTTCCTAACGTACTATCATCTCACCTCCACCTAATACTAGGTTGATCAAGTTTCAATTATTCTTTTTCCTATAGCCGTTCTAAATTATGCATAAGATTTAAATATGAATGACATGACATATATTTAAAAGAAAAATAGCAGATGCATGTCCATGGCATTGATGCATGATTCAAACAAGTCCAAAGCATTTTAATTACGTTTCTAAAGATGTATCAAATTCTTGATTTGATACATGTCCTGTGAACCGGCGAATATGTCAACCCACTTTGACATATTTAATTTTATTAAGTTGATTGTTACGGTTTGGGTAATATTTTAGTTTAGTTCGAGTTTAAGTTATTTAAAATTTGGTTGAATTCAAGTTAATTAAGAGTTAATTGAAGTTGAATTAATTATAAATTAATTGAGGTTGAATTAATTAGGAATTTGATTTAATTAAGATTTGATTTAATTAATTTGAATTAAGATTTAATTTAATTGATTTAATTGAATTATTTAAGTTAATTAAGATTTAATTAGGATTTAATTTGAATTTAATTAGGATTTAATTTGAATTTAATTAGGATTTAATTAGGATTTAATTTGAATTTAATTAGAATTTAATTTGTATTTAATTTGAATTTAATTAGGATTTAATTTGAATTTAATTAGGATTTAATTTGAATAATTAAGGTTGAAATAATTAATTAATAGTTGTGGGTTTAAGTTCATCATTTTCATCATTTCGAAAATTTCTGTTTCACCTTTATCTATCTTTTCAAATTTTTCTAACAATTCGGATTTATTTGAACCTTTGTTAATTTTATTAACTATGGACTTTATCTTATATAGTTCCATATCCTACTCAAGATTAGATCTTTCAATATCCTCAAAGTAGGTGGAGTAAAGTGGGCCACTAGTTAATTTTTCAGGATTATCTAAGGGAATAATTAAATTATTATCTAGAGAGATATGATCTACACTATCTTCAGAATTATCCTTATTATCCTCAGAATTAACCTCAGAATTATCCTTATTATCCTCAGAATTTTCAAATTTAGATTCATAGCTATCTAAAGGATTTTCAAATTTGGGTTCAGGTTTATACAAAGGGTTTTCAAATTTGAATTCATAATTATCTAAGAGATTTTCATATTTTAATTCAGAATTATCAGAGTTAAAATTAAGATTAATTTCATAATTATCATCAAGAATTTTAATATTATCTGATTTAATTTCAGGAGTACCAGTAGTATTACCAGATCTAATTTTAGAATTAATTTCAATAATTTTTGAATTGACATTAAAACTTAAAGAGTTAATTTCTGATATTTTAACATTATTTACACTTTCTAATTGATCATTCAAAATATTAATTTGCCTACTTACACAATTTAATTTTTCAGTAACATTATCTAAACAATTTACATAAGAAAGTGCAGGAGATTTGAAAATTTTCGAAACATAAATCTTACGTACCTTTGCCGGACATTTATTTTTGTAGTGTCCGAATTTCTTGCATTTGAAGCATCGTACGTGATCCTTATTTTTTTGGACTCCTGGCGCTGGTGCCCCCTTTGTTGCCAGTGGTGTAGACCGAGTCTTACGAGTAGGGCACTGATTTT
This sequence comes from Boesenbergia rotunda, assembly GCA_024364735.1. Lineage (NCBI taxonomy): Eukaryota > Viridiplantae > Streptophyta > Magnoliopsida > Zingiberales > Zingiberaceae > Boesenbergia > Boesenbergia rotunda. The sequence goes on along the minus strand of JAGFNQ010002877.1, from coordinate 330,607 downwards.
TATAGTGCCCTCTCTCCCTGCATGTGAAACAAATAATATGCAATTTAAAATTAGACATAAAAAGTACCTGATTCACCCCTGGGCTCCCCCTCAACTCCTGGCATCGTTGCTCCGTCGGCGGTTAGTTCGGTGAAGAGCGGTCTAGCTCTGATACCAATTGTAGGACCAGTGTCGTCGATAGTGGGGGGGGGGGGTGAATATCGACCGTTAAAACTCTTCGGAAACTTTCGTAAAACTTTCGTTCGTACTGGTCTCAGAGAGTTAATGCAGCGGAAAATAAAAATAGAAAGAACACAAGGACACAGCGGGATTTATTTACTTGGTTCCCAACCCCCCAGGGTCAGTACATCCAAGGCCTATGTACTCAGCGTGAGTCCACTATTGGTCTCTTTTCTGAAATTTCCGGAGGCGGAGAAAACCCGTCTTACAGTGTATAAGTACAAACAAAAGTATAGCAAAGTAAGTACAGAATATTAAATGCAAACCGAACAACTAGGATTTGAAACTCGGTCGATCTGGACCTCCGAAGTGCCGCGCACTTCCTCCTGGAGCCTCCCGGTCATAGAGCCTCATCTTTAGCACATTGTCGTTGGTTAGAATGCTCAGAATCACTTTCAGCAGTTGTGTTTGAAGCAGAGGGGTCGAAGCCCCTTATATAGTGCTTCTGGGGGCGCCCTAGACGTCGGGAGCACCCCTATAAACTCGGTCAAACCTTATCCCCGCGTCGACCTCGCAACAGCTGATAAAACCTTTGACCAGGGCGCCCCGGACCTCCTGAGCGCCTAGCTTGAACCCAGTCAAAGCTAATCTCCTGCTTCGAACTCGCAGCAGCAAAACAGCTTTGAACCCGGGCGCCCCCATCAATGTGGGTGCCTAGCTTCATGCCTTTCAACCCAACACCGGGTTTTAGGCTTTGACTGGGGGCGCCCCCATCATCCCGGGCGCCCTGCTTGGCTGGATTCCAGCCCCAATGTATCTTATTTGCCTGCTTTGTCTTTCGTTCTAGGTACCTGCAAGATACAAAAATACAAAGCAAATATACACACATTCTTAACCTTAAGGACTTGGTTCTGACTTTCGATTTGCACGAAACCCTAGGTTGAACAGGCGCAAGTTTCCACCCCTGAGAACGCGCCTTTCACCTACTCCTTTCAGGAGACGGTTGCCACCCAGTTCTTCGAGTGGACTTTTGCTTAGCAGTCCTTCGCTAGGAGCCTAGTAGTCCTTTGCTAGGTCTTCGATACCAAGCAGTACGTCACCAGGTGCCTAGCAGTCCTTCGCCAGGTCTTAGTCTCCTAGCAGCCCTTCGCTAGGTGCCCAGCAGCCCTTCGCCAGGTCTTCAACTCCTAGCAGCCCTTCGCTAGGTGCCTAACAGTCCTTCGCCAGGTCTTCGAATCCTAGCAGCCCTTTGCTAGGTGCCTAGCAGTCCTTCGCCAGGTGCCTAGCAGCCCTTTGCCAGGACTTAGTGCCCAATTCATGATCAGGACTTAGTGCCCAGCTTCACTCACCAAGTCTTAGTGCCTAGGTTAACTAGGACTTTTCTTCACTTTGGTTACTTCTCTCCAAACTCCCCTTTGTCTGTTCACTGTGTCACTGACTTAAGTAAATTGTCAAACATTAAAACACTTAGAGGAGAACATTATTGATGCAACTTGCACCAACAGTTGATGGTTTTGCATTGATCTGCAGTGAGTTGTGTTCTTCGAGTTGTCGGTGATGTAGTTGTTGGATCGGGTTAGGATCAAGGAAACCTAATTGCGGATCTATAGGGTGATTGGTGAATAGTAGGCGTTGGTCTGACCTAGCATTTCAGTTGAAACCTAAAAGTCAGGATCGGACAGTAAGGGTTGTCGGATACATGCATAATTACTTTACCTATTATAATAATCCTTTGTTGCAGCTAAGCAAATGGGCGGATTGCTGACACTCAGGCGCCTGAATAGCTGTCAGGCGCCCAAGAGGGATTCGGGCGCCCGTGAAGCTTCAACTCAGCCAGGGCTTGCCTGATTGATGCATGCTGAGTGGCAGTTCCACGTCAGCAACACAGGCGCCCGAGAGCAGTCAGGCGCCCGAGTGCGAATAAGGCTTGGATAGAGCAAGGATGAGTCAGCGGCCAGATTGTAGCAACACGGGCACCCATGATGGCTATACGGGCGCTCGAGTGACTCTATATAAGGGTTCTTCCACCAGAAGCTTTGACATCAATGCTACTACACTTTTTGCTCTTGTGTGTTGCGTGAAAGATCTACTGACAATACTAAAAAGCTGCTCCGACAATGTTGCACCAAGTTTCTTAATCCTTAATTGTCGATATAACTGTTACTTTCTTTATTTGCCTTGCATTGTACTTAAACCTTTTGTGCTTATCTTTCAGATTGTAAAATACAGATATCAAAAGGGGGGGGGTGTAAAGAGAGAGAGAGGTTCAAAGTTGAGGGCAAAGTTGTGAATAGCTAAAATTGGAGGGTTTTTTTTTCACAAAATGAGCACCCCTTTTATTCCGCTTCTTCTTCCTCTTCTTTGCAATTGACGCCCGAGATCGTGATCACCTCCTCCTCTTCTTTCTCTTCGAGTCCATCTCCTATTCTTCTTCTCGTAGTCGCTTGCGTGAGACCTCTGGTTTAAGTTTTCCTACTAGAGACAAGGGTCCAGGTTGTTGGGCTGAGGGGCCAGGTTGTTGGGCCGCCAAATATTGATTTGGCCGCCAAAGGGGCCGAGGGGTCGGTGTTAGTAATATGAGAGAAGTGTCCTAAGGCAATCGCCTTATGATTGTAAACATTTATTTTAATAAATAAATATTCACTATTTGAGTATACATGTCTGTGTATTTGATTGGGATCTTAAACTCATTTACTGAATGTCCACAATACAATTCACAGCATGAGAGAATTTGTGATGAATTCACAACTAGTGATTATCTCTACATGTGCAATTGTGAAGTATTGAAATTGTCCCTAGTCAATGAATTGATAAATAAGGGCACTATCAATTCTGTTGAGACTAGCATGAGTTATTCTCTAATCAGCTGATTCTCACTGGCTGGTGACATTGGGATGTCCGGAGATGAACATGAATGCTAGTTAAGGGAACTAGTTCATTGGAGTGACTGACTGTAAAACTTCACATGGTAGTCTACATATAGACATGTCAGTGAAGTTCTTACTGCAGCTTAAGTGCGATGTTCCTTTGACTTGCGGTGTTCAAGTCATCTTGGTCATGGAGCCTTATACTTTAACATCTTAAGCAAGCATCTCCAAGGAGGTGTGAACCCAGGATGGTTGGGTATAAGCCGAAGTGCCCGAAGATGTTTGAACAACCTACAAAAGATTCACCACTCCTTGCGAGGGGATGTATACCCAAGGCCTATCGTCGGATTGTTACTCAAAGCCTCTGGCCAGAACATGACATGTTCAGAGTATGAGTCTCTGAAATATATGAGAGTAATTAGAATCCGTTGGACGAGAAAGACATTACTTAGGCTATGTGTGACGTAGACAGCCTAGTGGGGGCTGACACACATAGACCGTATCCTGAACCAAGTGGGTATAAGATGGTGAAGGGAATGGGGCACGATTCATTAGAGCTGCTGAAGGGTTTCAGAATTAATTCTGAGGTCAACCGTTGATCTTTCGATTAATTGGGGATCATGATGTACTACTAGGTGTCACTCATGATCGTTCTATAATTGGTTAATTATAGACGGCCAACATAAATCGAAAGCCTATTTAGTCACACGCACTACGAGTAATCCGAGGGATTTAAAACGAGTTGAAAATTAGATTTTCCGATCAAGAGAGATAAGTCGAATCTGAATTTTTCAGAGACGCAACGGAAGCATAAAATGGCTAAATCTTTTAAAGACTTATTAGACGAATTAAATGAGTTTAATTTGTACGGTTTCGGCTTGGGTTTGGCCGGCCAAGAGGGTCCCCACCCTCTTTGTTTGGCCGGCCACAATAAGAGGGAAGAACCAAGTTTTTTGGTTCAAGTTATAAAATAAACCAAGCGTGGTTTGTTTTATAAAATTATGGATAAAGAAATTTATATAAGGAAATTTATATAAACAAATTTATAGAAATTTATTCTTTTTATGGAAATTAAAATGAACCATGGATTGATTTATTTTATTTTATAAAATCAATTATGAATTGATTTTTTCATGATAAGAAAAATTTATATAATAAATTTCTTGTAAAAATTTATTCCATAATAAAAGGGGAGACATGGTTGTTTTTATTATAAATTAAGTTATAATAAAAACTTGGCATAACGGAATAATTCATAGAAAAATTTATAAGATAAATTTCTTATGAAAAATTTATTCCGTTAAAAAGGAGACTTGGTGATAAAGAGGCTACTATATAAAGGTGCAAAGGCAAGGCTTGTAAATCAATTCAAGAGATCAAGAATTCTTGCCTAGCCTCTCTCCCTCTCCTTCTCTCCCTCTCCCTCCTCAAGTGGGCGCCGGCCCTAGAGGTTCTCCCTAGGGTTGCCGTGAGCCATCTCCACCAAGAAGGTACCGAAGAAGAAGAAGAAGCGGATCGCGACTCCTTCCTTCCTCCCAGAATCTTGATTCCGTTTTTCCGTTTGGTGGTTAGTTTTTCATCTCTCTCTCTTGATATTCTTGTCGTGCCTTTGGAGAATCTAGTAGTGTAGGATCGATGCACGTGAGAGGGGGGGGGTGAATCACGTGCGTTTTTCAAAAAATCAAAGCGCTTTAAAAAGCGTGCACAGCGGAAACGAAAGAAACGAAAAACAAACACACTAACACAGACGAGTTTTACTTCGTTCGGAGCCTTCGTCGACTCCTACTCGAAGGCCCAGGTCCCTCGGACCTTTCCGTTGGGCAATCCACTAATATTCTCTACCGGTAAGCACCGATAGAGTAAGCGAGTACAGAGGAATTGAAAGTGTGACAACCCCACACTTTCAAGCAATTAAATGCAATAAACTATATATAAAAAAATTATCTTTTTACCGACGTCCGGAGTAGGTCGACTCTTTCGGGGCAGCAGGACATCGTCGGCTCGAAGTGAAGTGTTTCCGGAGCAAGGCGCGAGCGTAGAAGAACTTGGAGACTTTGGAAGAAGTGTTGTGTGTTAAGCCTTGGTCGAGGGCTCTATTTATAGCCCTGGGGGCGCCCGAAACGTCCGGGGCGCCCCCCTGCGTGGCTCCCGATCCGCAGCCCTCTCGGTCAAGCATTTGATCTCTTTATCTTCGGGATCAGCCTTGACCGGGGCGCCCGAAGCGCTCGGGGCGCCTCCCTTGACCGGTCAAAACCTCATCTCGTTGGCTTCGCGAGGGCGAGCTTCGGCAGCTGATTCTGCGTGGCACAGTGGGCGCCCGCGACACGCGGGGCGCCCGACATGCGGGGCGCCCGATATGCACGGGGCGCCCTGAATAGCGCTGCTGTCGGGGCTTTTCTTGGTCTGCTGACTTGTTTGACTCTGGGGGGCGCCCGAAACATCCGGGGCGCCCAGCTCAGCTACTGCCTCACTCCTTTGAGGCTCTCTGAGCTGCAGATACACAGTCCTTCGGTCCTGCATCCAGGGTTAGTCCAAAACAGCAAATAAAGTGTTAGATTATACAGCCTGGGCTGTCTTGGTTCTGACTTTGGTTCTCCGAAATGGAGCCCTAGGTCGAACCGACGCCTACTGTTCCCTTGACGGGGAACGCGTCCTCACTGGTTCGCTCCTCCAGTGACTTACCTCACTTACCCTTTGTGCAGCTTTACTTAACTTCTTGACCCACCAGGACTTCCTGCCAAGGCTCAACCACCCTGGTCTTCCTGCCAAGTCTCAACCAACTTGGTCTTCAGCCAGTTGTCAGGTCCCGCTGACCCAACTGGACTTCCCGCCAGGACTCAACCATCCTGGACTTCAGCCTGGTGTCTGGTCCTGAGTCTTTCAACCCTGCACACTTAGTAAAGAGGTTAAACACCAACAACCCTAACTTTAACCACTTTGTCATACATCAAAACCCGAGTTTGACCGTTAGTGCAAACTGCACCAACAATCTCCCCCTTTTTGATGTATTGACAACTCAGGTTAAAGTTAGAAAAAAAAAACAGCAGATATGAACTTGCATAAACATGCAAACAATATAACACAAGCATAGGTAGGTAAATGAATGTGAAATAAGCATGCTGTTTGCAATTTTCTAACCCTTTTTACCCTACTTGGTAAATTAATGTGAAATAAGCATGCTGTTTGCAATTTTTCTAACCCTTTTTACCCTACTCTCCCCCTTTGTCATTCATCAAAAAGAATATAAGCATAATAACTTTTAAGGGAGTAGAAATATAGGCTAAATGTTAAAAAAAACTAGTCTTAAATCTATTAACTTAGCTTTCAAAAAAAGTATTTTGACCTCAGCTCCCCCTGGACCAAGTAATGATTGTGGTCCCTTTTCATATATCTAACTCTAGTTACTGACTAACTATCTAGATGATAGTAGTGTTCACTGAGTTAGTCAAGTCAAGTAATAATGTCTAGCTCAGATTTTAGTGCAAGACTACTTGACTTGATTACTATAACGTAGGTATTTTACGCCCAGACTTACTGTGATGCACTGACTTAAGCATTCGGAAGTCCAGGCAGAGTCCTATGCATCTCACAACCGTTCTATGTTTTTGCAAACACAAACAAGTTAATCTTAATGTGTTTTGTGAGATGCGGCTACCTAAAACTATAGGTTCATGCAATTCTAGGGGTCAAGCTTAGGCTAAGTCTGCCAGTTTTGAAAATCAGATTTGAAAAGTCCGTGTTTAAGTTAAATTTTGAAAGATAATAAACTTTGAAAAACAAGTTTGAAAAATCCGTATTTTTAAACTCACAAACTTAAAAAGTTAACTTAAGCTTATCAGGTCAGTCCTAGTCTATAACACACATTCCTATTAACCTTCTCAAGTTGCTAAATTCAGATTCAGGAAGTGGTTTGGTAAATATATCAGCTAGATTAGACTTAGATTCAACATGGTTATGTTCAATTTCTCCTTTATTTACATGATCTCTGACAAAATGGTGTTTGATTTCTATATGTTTGGTCCTAGAGTGGTGGATTGGGTTTTTGGTTAAATTGATTGAACTTAGGTTATCTATAAAAATTTTGACTTTCTTAAATCTAAGTTAAATCTTTTAAGGTATGCATCATCCAGAGTAGTTGGGCTACACATTCACCCATTGCTATGTACTCAGCTTCAGTGGTGGATAAGGCAACACAATGTTGTTTTCTACTGAACCAACTAACTAGTGAGGGTCCTAGAAGTTGGCATCCACCACTGGTACTTTTTCTGTCTAACTTACAGCCAGCATAATCTGAGTCAGAAAATCCAATAAGTTCAAACTGGGCTGTTCTAGGGTACCAAATTCCTAAATTTTTTGTCCCTTTGAGATACCTAAATATCCTTTTAACTAGAGTTAGATGTGAATCTTTAGCACATGTTTGATACCTAGCACACATACTAACTGCAAAGAGAATATCAGGTCGACTTGCAGTTAGGTAAAGTAAGCTACCTATAGCACTTCTATAATACTTAAGGTCAACAGGTTTGCCATTTGTGTCACTATCTACAGTTTGATTGGTAGCCATAGGTGTCTTAATTTCTTTAGCACTTTCCATTCCAAATTTTCTAAGTAATTCTTTAGTGTATTTTTGTTGATAGACAAGAGTACCCTCACTAGTCTGTTTTATTTGTAACCCTAAAAAGAAAGTTAATTGACCTACTAAACTCATTTCAAATTCATTTTTCATTACCGTTATAAAATCTTGTAAAAAGTTTGAGTTAGTTGAGCCAAATACTATATCATCTACATATACTTGAGCTATAAAAATATCAGTTTTTAGAGTTTAATAAATAGTGTTGGGACAATTTTGCCTTGGTTAAAGCCTTTAGATACTAAGTAGTTAGACAATTTTTCATACCAGGCCCTAGGGGCTTGCTTAAGTCCATATAAGGCTTTCTTAAGTCTAAAGACATAGTCAGGGTGTTCTAAGCTTTTCAAAAACCAGGAGGTTGACCTACATAAACCTCTTCTTTAATTAGGCCATTTAGGAAGGCTGACTTAACATCCATTTGATAAAGCTTAAATCCCTTATGGGCTGCATAACTTAAGAGCATTCTAATGGATTCAAGTCTGGCTACAG